>APFE030229574.1:302333-316483 GCA_000404065.3 Pinus taeda
TTGGTCTATAGTTCTCTTGATGATTTTGATAAGGTTTTTGTTTGTTGATTCTGCTAATCCATTACCTTATGGATAATAGTTGGCTGAATATTTTAATTTAAAGCCTCGATTTAAAGAAAATTCTATCATTGTATTTCCAGAAATATAAGATGCATTATCAAACATTAAGGCCGTGGGTAAGCCAAACCTGGTAATTATGTATTAATCAATGAAGTCTGTAATACTTTCTGTATTAGCTATCTTTAGTGGGATATCTTCTACCCATTTTGTGAACTAATCAGTAGCTGTAAGGATGTATTTGTGTTGTTTGGAAGAGTTAGGAACAATCTCACCAATTATATCTAATCCCCATTGTTCGAATGGTTGTTGGATTTTCACTAGTTGCAAAGGGAATGCTTGCTTCTTTTCTCTTCCGGCTGCAGTTTGACAAGTTTTTCATTTTCTTTCATATTCATTTGCATCCTTGAATAATGTTGGCCAATAATAACCCGCATGTAGGATTTGTGAGCTATGGTGTTTCCTCTGAAATGGCCTTCAGCTGGTCCATCATGTAATTCCTGCATAACCTTTTCCGCTTCAGTTTTTTCTAGGTATCTTAATAATACCAAATCATAACTTTTTCTAAACAATACGTCATCAATTAATTCATATTGATTTGATTTCAACCTTCGAGCACGCTTTGTTTTATAATTGAGATGCATAGGAGCCTATCCATTCTTTAAATAAAACTTCAAATCAACATATTGTGATTGTGCATCATTGAGGCTTACCTATGATATTTTCATTTCATTACCTTGGTATTTTTTTGCTGATAAGTGGGAAGCTCCAGTTAGCATCCTGTAAAAACCTTGGCCCCTAACAATTTTGACTAGCCAGATTTCTATATCATACTCTTGAAGCGCAGTGACCCAATTGGCTCTTTTCTCCCGTACTTCTCTTTGAATCAATAATTTCCTTACTGCAGGGTAAGATACTACTATCTTTGTATGGGTTTTGAGGAGAAAAGGTCTGAAATGTTTTAAGGTTTTAAAAACAACAAAATCTTGTTTCTCAACAACTGAATAGTTTAACTCGCCACCTTGTAAGTTGGAACTGAAAAAAGAGATGGGTGCCTCTATATTTTGATCATTTAGTTGTGTTAAAACTGCTGCATATGATGTATCAGATGAAAAAGTGTGTAACAAAAAAGGTTTGAGAAAATCAAGAGTTGTTAAAGAAGGAGCATTGCTGATGGTTTTTTTGATCAACTCAAATGACTCTCTTTCATCTTTACCCCACTTGAAAAATGTGTTCTTTCTTATCATTGCTTGAAGGGGTAGGACAATTTGTGAAAAATCTGGAACAAATATTTTTACAAAGTTAATCTGGCCTAGGAATGATTGCATGGTATTTTTATTATGTGGGAGAAGAGTTTTTTCAATTTCTTAGACTCTATCAAGATCAATATAAATCCCTTTCTTGAACACTATGAACCTAAGGATTTTGCCTTCTGGTAAAGAAAAATATGTTTTTTTGGGATTTAAAGAAATGCCATATTTCTTGCATCTTTAAAAAATGTGCTTTAGGTCATTTAAGTGATTGTTTCTATCCCTATAATAGACTGTGATGTCATCGAGGTAAATAAAAACTGATTTATTAATCAGACCTTTGAAAGCAATGTCCATAGCACGTTGAAATGTAGCACCTGCATTAATGAGTTCGAAAGGCATCTTTTGATAAGCATATGTACCCGACTTGGTCCTAAATGTTCTCTTCAATATGTCATCTGGATGTACAAGAATTTGATTGTATCATGAAAATCCATCTAAAAAAGACATTAATTCAGAACCTGCAACTGATTGCAATATTTTCTCCATGGTAGGCAAATGAAAGTTATCCTTTTGACAAGCTCTATTTAGGTTGCTAAAATCAATACAAATCCTAATATCACCATTCTTTTTCCTCACAGGGACCATATTTGATACCCACTTTGAGTGTCTAATAGGAAATATTATCTTGGCTTTCAGAAGTTTGTTCAATTTGGATTTGATTTGACTTTCAAGGTTTGGATGAATTTTTCTAAGCTTTTTTTGAACTAGATTTTCATTAGAAGTCATTGGTATGGTATGTTAAATTACAGAGATATCATAGGTCTTGAGATATGTGTAATCCTAGGAAAATACACCTTTATATGTTTTCAACAACTTAAAGAATGATATTCTTTCTTCAGATGATAAACCAATACCTAGGTTGACATTTTGAGGTTTTCCAGGTGAGCCTAGGTTTACTACTTCAAATCTCAGAGTATAACTCTGAGTTTTGGAGTTGGGAATCTTCTTAAATCTGTCCTTTAAATCATAGAGATCTTCCATCTTAACTACAAACTTTGGGATTGGGTTTTGATATTGTTTATGGTTGATTTTCAAGTCTTGCTCATGTTCATCTATGATCTGTTCCTCATAAGACCCCCCTGATGTAAGGAAACTGATTATATCAGCATCGATATTAAACACTCTCCAATTTGTTACGTTATCGGGAATGGATGGCCTAAAAACTAATTCTATAGAAAATCTATCTGGACTAAATTCTTCTGAAGGTATAAGCTTAGATGCCACATTAGCAAGTAAATCAACACTTGCATTTTGCAATCTGGGAACTGAAAAAATGTTAAAAGCAGTGAAATGAGAAGTAAGAATCCAGGCTAGAGATTGATAATGTTTAGGGTGCCGAAACACACAATGAATTGTGTTTCTTACCTGTTTAATGACTCTTTCAGAATCTCCATATACTTGAAAATACTTGACATTAAGGTCAATGGCTTTATACATCCCTTGAATCAAAGCTTCATATTCCGCAGTATTATTAGTGCATTGAAATTCAAGTCTGCAGGCTAACATGGTTTTATCTCCTTGTGGGTTGATTAAAATACATCCAGCACCTGCACCATCTTCAGATTTGGAACCATCAAAATAGAGAGTCTAGAATAATGAATTATCTATAATTTTATCAACTATATTTACACACTTGGAAGCATCCGTTTGTAAATTTTTTTCTATTTGAGACACTACATTATCTAGAAAGGGAGATATTTGAGCATTAAAGGATCCCAAGAATGACTCAACTGAGTAATTTCCAATGATGTTATTGGTGAAAGCCATAGGTTCATTGCTTCCCTTGAGATCAATGGCTGTGTACTTCATGAAATTTTCATGGTCTACTCTGATTTCGTTAGGGTTACCATTGTGTGGAAACCACATGTGAGACTAATCAGTTGCAAAGTATCTGTGTAACTTATTAGACCAATCCCTGCATAGAATTAAACCATAAAATTTAGGGATGTCAGCCACTAAGATGTCGATTATTTGTGAAACTTTCAGATTAGAGGAAATCCTAATTGAAACTGATGTTATTTATCCAAAAACTTCTACTTTTTTCCTGTCCAATTGAACTATGTGTACCGTAGATTTTTGAGGCATAATGTCCAATTCAATGCACACGGTCCTTAGCATAATATTTGAAGATGCTTTTGAATCAGCAAGGCAATTATGGACATTTCTATTGAAAATATCACAAGTAAGAAGGAATGTAGGTGTATGAGAAATAGACTTATCACCTATCCAAACTAAATCCTATCGGATTTACTTTATTTGAAGATGAGGGAGGTTTTCCCATATTGTAGGTAGCTTAAGTAACAACAACGAATGGTACATGAGATACAAGAACTGCTTTTAACTCTCTTAATATAATTTTCTGTTGCTTGAGTTTAGTGAGTTCGTGTAATGAAATGTTTGCTCTCGTCTTTTTAATATCTTCGACTATGTTATATTCCACTATATCTCAGATTACCAACGTTTTGGAAGCATTTGGAAGATCTAGTGGAATAGGATCAGTTTGACTAGTCTTAGACTTCTTACTTACTGTTTTCTCCTTTACAGGAGTAGCAATTTTCGGTTTTTGATTTATTATAGAAACATCAAGAGAGTTTTTACTTCTTGTAGTTACTAGCATAGCTTGTGCTTCCTCTTTAGTTGGAAGAATGAAGTCCCACATTCCATTTATTTCAACTTCTTCTTCTATTTCGGCTTCCTCTTTGGATGGTGAGACTTCTTCCGTGATGCAAGAGCATTCAACCCAAGAGAAAATCATTGTAATTAAGTATACATAGGGGGTCATGTATTTTACGAAGTTGGATTCCTAAGTGATAAATTAATGTAATATTAGGCTTTTGAGTGCACATATTAGAAATTAATTAGGTAATGAGAGGAAGTTGTAAATGCTCTCAAATAAATGAGAACATGAATGGGCAATAATGAAAAAAGAGTCTAAAGTCAATTAGGACTCTTTAAGCAGTTCCATGATTCGAGGAACTAAGGAGAGATCTTAGGAATTAAATGGAGATTAGAAGGGCATAGAGGATAGAGGATTTAGGAGTTAGTTCAATAGATCTAGGAGTAAAAACAGGACCAGTTCAATATAAATTTCTAGCATAAATGTATGCCTACGGGTAGAGTACAAGGAGAGGCCATGATATTGAAGAACATGCCTATGCAAGACACAGAGTCTTGGATATGTAATTGACTGTTTATATTCATATATATAAATGTTTATTCCTGACTATGTCAGTGCGTTGAAGAGTATTTCATGAATGAATTACTTGTGAATTCGTAGGCTCTCTAACAAGTTCTAGGCAAAATTCTGAAGGATGGAGAGGAACGAAATGATTTAGAGGAATCATGAATGGATCCTTGAACCCAATTGAGGAAACAGAGGGAAGCTCTGGGGTGAAATAGCAAAGTGAGATTTCGCATAAGAGTAAAGCTTAGAGGTAGCTGAGTAGTGGAAGCAGACGATAGACTTCTGAATGATTGCATAGAGGAGAAGAGCGATTTGGAGGATCATAGTGAATTGTTGAACCCATTAGAGGGATCAAAGCTTAGCTTAAGAGGAATCGGGCAGTAAAACAGCAAAAAGGCCGAAACCTTAAAAAAGTCGGAACTACAGAAGAACTGAAGAAATGGCGTAAAACTTAAGGAAAGTAGAAGAGCGAAGGAGTAAAGTGGTGGTGTACAACAACCATTTGATCTGGAAGATCAATGGTCTAGATGATGTCGCTAAGGAGCAAAGCGAAATATCAAATCGGCAGAGTTTATTATACAGTATAAGTCCCGCAAGTGAAAACCTCGACTTACACTAAAAATGAGCGCAAAAAACAGTCGGATTTGGAATCCAGATTTGAAATTTTATAAAGAGTGCTTATACCCTTATCGGGTCTGGAAGATTGATCGAATTGATGCTTTGAAGTGGTAGGGGTCTGACCATCGAGAAGAGTGATTTTGATAATGTGATGGATCTTGGACCATCGGATCGAGAGTCCAGATCAACGGTCCAGAAGTGATTGCTTATCGCATATTGGAGAAGGTGGAGATCGGAAGTTATAGCGGAAAGGCTCGAAGGAGGCGGACCCGATGATAATTATATATGCGGGTGCATAGAATTTGAAATATGTTATATGTGCTCGGAGAGGGATTTCAACGTAATTCCAAGTAATTATGTTAGATGTGTTGCCGAGCCTTTTTAAGGCTAAAACATATATTAATGATTTCGATAGTCACATATCAGAGTCGGAGGGGTGATGAGGCATGTATGTATGACCCGCGAAGGGAGCGATGCCTGATTCCGATAGAGGTAGCCTCGGGATATGTGTAGAAGCCGTACAAAGGCGGAAAAGAGTATGTTTGCATAGTTTTCCTTCATAAAAGGTGTATAAAGGAAAAGAGTGCTGATAGAGTATTTCATGCGATAAAACATATGTAACCAATGCATTAAAGGGGAAGGTTACATATATGAGGGCATTAAAGGGATAATGAAGGTTATGAGGTAAATAGTCCCGACAAGAGGTTTAAGCGGGGTGATTGAGTTTCAATATAAAGGAACTATAAAAGAGGGCCTTAACCATTTATGGAAGAATATTTGACTCCTTTGTGAGTTAAATACCTGGGACAGATGTGTTTATGCATATTATTGCATACTGTGGGTATAAGTGGGGGAACCCTGCATCATTCCGGTTCTTGATCTGATTTGGCATTTGAAATAGCATTTGGTGGTTGAGATGCAAGAGAAGGGTTTCTTTTAAATGTCTGAAAATGTTTTTTGGGAGCAAAAGATTCTACGACTTGTTTTTTTGATTTCAACCATTTCATTGGACATGGTATTTAACACTTTATGAAGGCCTTCAATATCGAAAGGGTCCTTTGGAGCTTTCTTTTTGAATCATCTCTGAATGTTACCTTCTTTGACTTCCTTTCCTCTGTCTGTGATCTCTTTTCTAAGGAAATAATTCTTCATTCGACAGAGAAGGCTTCTTTCATGTTTTCTACAAGGGTGACCTTATTGGCTCTATCTACAAAAATTGCAATATTAGAAGGGAGGATATGTACCACTCTATTTTTACATCTTGTCATGCGGAAAGAGTTATTTTTGCGGACAAACCTAACCTCCCTAGGAGTCTAAGACTCTCTAGTGACAAACAAACAAAACAAGAGCAATCCTTCTCTAAACACACATTATTCTATGAGAGATCAAGTGTTTTCCGATCTTACCTTAGGTCCAACGCTTGTTGTAGCAGTCCAGCCTTGCTGATCCAGATGAGCTCCTCCTTCACTTTAAGACCTGCATACACTAACAAAGCAAACGATTACATAACACCTGAATATTTCATAAAACAAAGCATATTCATCACATAGACCAGGGAGTACATGAAATAATTCATTAACAACAAATCATTGAGAAGAATGGACTTATTTGTATTAAGGAAACAAAAAAGGAACCATTAAAACCTGAGCCTTGGTGTTGTGCAAGCTCCTCCCAGGGTCCAACAAGAGATTTCCTCTACTTTGACAAGCTCACCCACTTCCAATATGGCAACAAGAAAGGATGGTAATCTCTCCTCACAAGTTAACAATGGAAGTCCTAATTCCAACAGCATTTACCCTTTGGAATGTTCAGCTTTCAATCTCCCCTCCTCTGGCCCAATGCCTGTATTTATAGTGTTCTAGAGGAAGTTATTCAGTTCCAACATCAATGGGATACTCCCTCTTTTGGATGGGGTAGCTCCTCTCTTGATGGGATAAGTTCCTCTATCATAGGGATGCATGAACCATCTGGAGGCGCTCAATACACGTCAAACACTCTTCTAGAAGGCTCTAGAAGTGACCACAAGTAACTTTTTAAAGATGAAACTCGCGCCTTTTGACCTTTACAGGGGTACGCACCCATCCTTTGGCTTACAGAGCGTACAAGTATGCAGGCACAGTGTGTTTGGAGTGCGTACACGCAGGCAAGGTAGAGAGAACCTGCGTACCCAGAGATAAACATGTTTTTAAGTGACTTTCTCTCTTTTTGAAGTTTGACATGAAGAGCAGAGGTATGAGGCTTGACAAGGAGGACAATATGACTATTGATGGAGCCATATTAACTGCAGATAGTCATGGTGACAAATTTCAGTGTAACAGATTGCCCCCTAAAGTACGAAGCCTGTAATAGATAAGGGTGTTATATCATATAGGAAGGGTGAAGTACTTTATCATTTCGAGGATCATCTTGTGGAGAGCCCGGTCAGAACCTGCAATTTTCAACACAAAATACATGTATAAGATCATATCATCGCTGAGGTAGGCATTCCCATACTCAGATCAAAACTTTAACTATTGGACTAACTACTTTGTTACAAGAATGATTTCATAATACATCATAATTATAGACTCGTGTAGACACAGTATGGGCACAACCATCTGTTTATGATTGGTCTACAACATAATGAATACAAAACTCCTCGCAGCCTGGATGGTGGAAACTAGATCTAGGGTATTCATCATTTCTGTTTCCCGAATTGGTACGATTCTAGCCATGTGAATAAATGAGTCGATGTCGAACATGGTAGAAACCACTTGATTACCAGTCAATGATGTAAACTGTTAACAAGCATGAGAGAGACCACCAGTAATGTCAATGTTTCTCAAAGTACCCAGCACAATCCATGAGATGTGAATGAATGAGTCGGTGTCGAACATTTCATGGAATCCTTCGATCGCAAGTCAATGATGAAAACTGACGTCGAAGGCGAAAAACCTGCCATTGATGCATGCAGACCCCAAGGTACTGACGATTTCTAAGTCAACTCTCTAGATAATGTGCTGATGTCGATAGAAAGCAACTCGTCGCAGGCAAGCCCACAACACGAAATCATAGTTCAAGTTGAAGAAATGTTGCTGCAAGGACTGACTCAATGATGACACAATGGATGATAGGTATTTTGCGGTTGAATGTTTCCTTTACAGACCTCTTGAACACATAACGACACGACAGATGGTTTGGTAATAAATGACTCAAAGTCGACTCCCATAACTCGGCTAAAGATGTCAAATGATCTTGGTCAACTGTGAGGTAAAGGATTTCCCAACCCAGGTGAATGAATAAGTGTCGTGTTCAAGAGTGGTAGTAAGGTTTTTCTTGAGACAAAAGGATATCAAATAGGCTCATTCTTCTCATTTTTCCCCCACCATTTCTGGCAAGTACCTCTTTATTTTTTACAAGCTTGAGGAGGATAACATATGCTTGTTTGTAAGCTCATCCCTCGGATGAGTCCAACTTAGTTTTTGATTCGAACCCTAAGAAGGAGTCGTCCGTTCCTGTTTGTAATAGAACAGGTCCTTTACTGTGAAATTTTAACGAGTCCCATATAGGAGAAACTCGATGTTTCTCATAGTTAGAGAGTCTGAAAAACTTAGAAGACTCCAGATTGAACTTTTTTGTAAATTTGTGTCTCCTAAGCCCGAAAAAGTATAAAATAATACCTAGGAGAACCGCTTGATCTTGCGACCAAGGATATTTTAATAGTTAGTGTCTTTGACCTGAAAAGTAAAAAGCGATCAAGGACACGTTGTTTTATTTCCAATATCGAATTTGAAACGACAAAAATCTGACAATCTTTTCCTGTTTTTTCGGTCAGAAAAGGGTTGTAAGGGGACCGTCTTTTAATTCCATTTTAACGAGTGTAAAAGAAACGCTCGACGATCTTTTCAGTTTTTAGGAGTCAGAAAAGGGCTTAAAAGATGACTCTGATGTTTGATTTGTGAAAAATGACAGGTTTCCCTGAAAATCCCTTTGTCCTGCACAAAAAGCGACGCATTACTCATACCTGTTTGAAATGGGCAAAAATACATTGAAAATGACCTTCCATGGTGAAAAATAAACAAATTTAATATTTATTTATCCCAAAAACCTATAAAAAGACCTTTTGCCATGTCATTTTTACCATTTTACTGTTGAGGTAGAAAAAAGGGCTTTTGGCAAGAAACTTCCTGTGGACTTTGCGGAAAATCAGACCGTCGGAATCGAGCGCCGTCACTTCCAAGTAATCCACAACATCCTCCTCTTCAATTTCATCCATTTAGAATTTGATTTTTAGCCTTAGTTTGATTTTTTGGGGGCATTGGGGTTTTAGGATGCGCTCCTCAGAGTACGCAGGTGGCCCATGGGTAACTTGCGTACCCCAACTTTTTCCTCAAAGGAAAAAGGGTCGGGGTACGCAACCTACCTTCAGACCAGGTGCGTACCCACGCCCTGTTTCTGAAGGCGGGGTGCGTACCCCGTGTAAAGCACACCTCCAAACCCCGTCTTTCAAATTTAACCATCAAATATTGATTTTATGATTTCTAAGACTCTTTTTTTGGTGTGTAGATTGCCCACCATGCTGGATTGGCGTGAAAGAGAGCATGAAGATGTTGATTCAGCCGCGTTGAATCATCAACCTACAATTGATGCATTGAGAGCATGCGGCCTTTACAAATACTGGGCCATACCTGGCATGAGGGCCCAGGTGCCATTTCAGGAGTGGCTGATCGAGAGATGGAACATTCAGGATCAATGTTTCTACATTGGAGGCCATCAGCTCGAGATAGAGGCCTCCGATATATATTTTCTCACTGGTTTGCCCAACAGGGCACCTTTCTCTATTCGGGACTAGGCCGGGTGGCCAATCCCTTGCTAGCCTCCGGCTAGAGTGGTGTAATAACCAGAACCAGGAGAAAGGGATTGAAATCAAGTTCATATCCCGTCCTGAACTTATGGTGATAGCATTCACAGTTACCAGACTCTGCGGCGCAGCCGCTTTACACATGGCCACTGGATCCCAGATGCGGATGGCGATAGATTGCTACCGAGGCACCATTTTCAACTGGTGCGATGCTGTACTGGCCAATCTGAAGGGCCAGTTGACTAGGGCGAAGAACGGACAGTCAAATACCTTTGGATATGGGGTTTTGGTTGTGAGTTTCGCCTTAGAGAGAGTTCCCATGTTGATCCCACAGCAGCTCACAGTTGGGGTTGGGGTTCCTCGGGAGCCTAAGATGATGAGATGGGTTGCGGTCATGGCCCGGCATCCAAACGAGGGAGAGAAGGTCGTTCACTTTCCTGAGGCCTACTTTGACTGGTTAGAGAACCAAGTCTTTTCCATTCAGGATTTTCCTTATGCCGGGATGGATTTTCGAGGTGACCCAAACATGGTTCTTCGACAGGGAGAACAATGGGATGATAGAGGTATATTCACTTTTCACAGTTGCTTTTATCTATATTTTTGTTTTTTAAACATCGTTTTCAAAACTGACAGTAAAATTTTCAAAATGTAGACGCAGGCCCACAGCGTCCAGCCAATCTCCGGGCTTTTGAGAGAAGACATCCAGTTGCACCGCTACCGGCCCCTCAGGATGCAGCTGCAGAAACGCTAGCTGAGTTGGAGCAGGATTTGGAGCGTCTCATGGCAGACATACCAGAGACTTCCATTGACGATATTCCTATCAGAATTCAGCGTTATGTATTTTCGGTCCCAGGACCTTTTAGGAGGTTCTTATGTAGAGTAGCACATGCAGTGGTGTCTTATAGAGATCACCACCAGTGATTGGATGACTACTTTTGTAGACTCATGTCACATTTTGGTTTTTTGTACTTATCATTTTTGCCGATCATAAGGTGTTTCTCAACCTATGATCGAGGACGATGTATATTTTTTGACACTATCTATATATATATCATTTTACCGACTTATCTTGTTTAACATGTATGATGAATTTTTTTAAATTTACAATTATCTCAAATGTCTATCTAATACTCGAGAAGAAATTGCATCTGCTAATGTATTTAGAGACCTTGGAATATGCTAATATTCAATATAATCAAACTCACGTTCCAAGAGACGCACTCTCAAAAATAATCTTAATAACACGGGATTTCTAATGGCGTAAAATCTATTAAGCTGTAATACAACGAGTTCTGAATCTAACTTCACAATCAAACGTCGAATCCCAAATGAAATAGATTCAGACAATAACTCAATCACTGCACTGTATTCTGCAATGTTGTTTGTCGTTTGACCGAGGCTTACCCCATGCATAGAAACTAACTCGTCAGAGGGCGAATACCCAAGCTGCGGAAGAGATATTCCGTGTACTACGACAAGCACCATCAGCGAATCCAATATACGTTTGGAGAGCATCGACATCTGAAATATCAAGAGTAAAACCAAGATAAGCCAGAATAATGACGAAAAACACACTCTCTAAGCTAAGCACACTGTCTAGACTAATAAACACACAAGCTAGAAAGAAGACCTAACTAGAAGAAAAACTAACCTAACTAACAATTCTCCATACCCTTCATTTAAGCATAATACCTCTTTAGGTAAAGTCCATTTCTGGGTTTACCCAAAGAGTCCCCGTCAAAATCAACTAGCTCATATCCCCCTTTGCTAGCTTTCGCTTGACAATGTAGGGCCCATGCCACATAGGGACGATTTTTCCAGCACCTAGTTTATCGTTGGCTTGATCATATAAAAGCACTAGGTCTCCTTCCGAAAAATTTCGAGGGGTCACATTTCTATCATACTGAGCTTTCATTCGTTTCGCATGAGTCTCGATTGCCAATGCGGCATCGAGACGAGTCTCATCTAATTTAGCTAAGTATAATAAACGCTTTTCCTCTTCGGACGTAGCTGGGAGTAATTCGATAGCCATCTGAAGTGATGGGATTTCGCATTCAATGGGTAACACAGCTTCCAAGCCATAAACTAGCTGAAAAGGAGTGAACCCTGTCGATGTTTTCACTGAGGTTCGGTATGCCCATAGCGCCGAAAATAACATGTTATGCCAGTTCGACCGATGAATACCAATAATTCGTCGGATCATGACAACTAAAACTTTATTGATTGACTCAACCAGACCATTGGCTTGCGAATAATAAGGAGTTGAGCTATCGTGACGCAAACCAAGCTGGTCTATAAGTTCTGTCATCATTACGTTTCGAAAATGACGTCCATGGTCAGTAATGATTGCTTGTGGGACACCAAACCTAGCGATAATATGATTGAAAACGAAAATTGTCGCTGTTCTACCATCTGCCTCAAACGTAGGCATCGCCTCGGGCCATTTAATAAAATAATCAACCGCGAGGATGATATACGCATGCCCCCCGACCGAGTGAGGGTTACAAGTGATGAAGTCGATACCCCATTTGGCGAACGGACCGACGGTAATTATAGGGTGGAGAGGAGCAGGTGGTGTGCGCATCTTTCGATCAAATACTTGACAATTGTGGCATTTTCGGACCGCAGTAATACAATCTTTGAATAAAGACAGCCAAAAGTAGCCAGCGCGCAATATCTTTTGGGCAGTGGCATACCCAGACATATGACCGCCACACGCTCCAGAGTGACAGTCATTCAAAACCCTTTCAGCTTCCTCATGAGTTAAACAACGTCGAAAAACTAAGTCTGCCCCCCTGCGATAAAGATTATCTCCAATGATTTTAAATTGCTGGGATTGAAACCGAATTCTTCGACGCTCTGACTTTGAAAGTTCAGGCCGAAAGGATTGGGTTTGGAGATAGACAATGATATCTCCATACCATGGATCTAAAGTGCTGATAAGAAACAAAGATTCGTCGATGATAGACTCTTTTGCCACTGTTTCTTCGTCAGCACGCGGGAAATCACACATCAACTCTGCAAAGACAGGATTTCTTAGACTTGGATTTCTCGAATTCCAAATCGAACTCTTTAAGGATAACGATCCATTTAGATTACTTGCCCCCTAGCAGTTGTCTAGTCAAAATGTAAATCATGGGGTTGCAATCGGAAATCACAGTAGTCTTGCGAAGTAGGATGTAGTGACGAAAACGCTGGACAGCCTGAACAGCTGCCAGGGCCAATTTCTCCACATGTGAATATTTTAACTCGGTAGGATTCAAGGTCCGACTAAGATAATATACTACATGTTCTGCCCCGAATTCATCTTCCTGCACTAGCACCATTCCAATAGTGGAATGCGAAGCGGCGAGGTATAAGAAATAATCCTGGTTGTAATTGGGAGGATGCAGCAATGGTGTATGGGTCAACACGTGCTTGAGACCATCAAAAGACTGCTGAGCAATCTCGTCCCAAAAGAATTGAGCATTTTGTTTTAACAACCGGGTAAAACCCTTAGTGACCTCAACGTAGTTCGGAATGAATCGACGTAGAAAGTTTGCTTTCCCTTGCAAACTTTGGAGTTGGCGTAAACTCGAAGGAGGAGGCAATTTGATGATTGCTTCTACTTTCGAGGGATCGACGTGAATGACGTCTTTGGAAACAACAAATCCTAGCAATCGACCCGCTTCTATACAAAACACACACTTGTGCGGATTTAAACGAATGCGATAATGCCTACACCTCATGAAGATTGCTCGTAAGTGCACAATATGATCAGCTCGATGTAAAGAATGAGAAGGCAAATCATCTAGATAAGGTTGCACAATCTGCTTGATGTCATGAAACGCATAAGACATGGCTCTCTGAAAAGTGGCTCCGGTGTTTTTGAGTCCAAAAGGTAGTTTGCAATAAGCAAATGTTTCCCATGGACAAATGAATGCCATTTTCGGTTGGTCGGCAGGTAGAATATTGATTTGATTGTAGCCCGAAAAACCATCCATAAAGGAAAACATTTCGCTCCGGGCACAATCATCCAATGATTTGATCGATATAAGGCGTTGGATAATTGTCCTTAGGAAAAGCTCGATTTATGTCCCTATAATCGATACAGATTCTTATTGTCCCCTGCTTTTTGTTAACCGGGACAATATTCGAT
>APFE030229590.1:3760-19189 GCA_000404065.3 Pinus taeda
ATTGAAGAGGAGAAAAAATAATTCTCAGTTCCAGAGGCTAGGAAGGAGTCCTAGAGGGTTGGAGAGGATATTGTCTCACCATCTAGAGGTAGAACAACTACACCTGAGCCTAGTCCAGAGAAATTCATCCAGCCAGCTATGTAGAGTAGCGTAGAGGCCGGCGTAGTGCTCTAGGAGGCTGAGTTTTGATAGGGAAAGTACACCTAGAGATTGCTTGTGGGAGAAGGGTAATTCACTTGATTATTTTACTCAAATTTTCTTATTTTTTGGATTTCCAATTCGGCATCCATAGATGTACTCAGATTTCACTACTGCATAATAATATAAACCCTCATTGTCGCATTGGTTTTCCCAATTTGGGTTTTTCTAGGGACATTGGTCCAAAAATAACTGTCATTTTATGTGGGTGTGATAGTATTTCTTCCAACGTTTATTTCTTCCATAGTTTTATTTGTGTAGGTTGTAGTGTGATTGATTGATTATTTGTTGTAGCAAACAATAAAAAAATTGTTAAGAATTAATTTAATAATTACATGAATTTTTTCCAGTTGATGCAATAGGATTATTCCAGATTCTCACATTGTATCAAAGCAAAAATGATCAGTCATACAACTTAGTAGTGAAGGAAGAGGGAGTTTTCTTGTTCATTGAGGGGAAGTAGGTTGAAACCCTAGAGGCAGTGTAATCACCTTGACCAAGAGGTCAAATTTCTTGAGGAGAATCAATTTTTCTGAGAGAGGGATAGAAAAATCTGATCTCTCTAGATTGAGGAATTCGAGAGGCATACGGAGAAGCCAATGTTTTTCATAGATCAGATATCTAGCTAGATGCAGTAGTTTTGTAGAAGCTTGCTAGAGTAGAAATAACGTTGGGTGGAAGAAGAGCACCCACTAAGTGAAAATTTTCCTCAGGGAACCACTAGTCTTAAGAAGTTCGATTGCCCTTGCAAATCAGCATTCGTTGTGAGTAGATTTTTTTCACTCCATAAGGGAATGTGAATAGCTTAGAAGTAGCCAAGAAGAAGGGAAGAGGAGATTTTTTACAATATTTGAGATGGTCACTATCGAACTACGAGATTAGGACAAGTTGGATGGTTCTTCGAACTATGTCATATGGAAGGCAAGGATGTCTTTCCTTCTTGATGAATATGGCCTGAAACCATTCATAGATCAGTAGTACCTATCCCCAAAGATAAAGATTAGCTGAAGGAGTACAGAAAGGAAATTGTGAGGGAAAATAGATTGATCCTAGATGGTGTCTAGGATCATGTTGTATCACACATAGCAGGCAAGGGAACAACCAAAGAGATGTTGGATGCACTTTCCACATTGTACCAGGGCACTTCTGAGTAGTAGAAGATGTACTTAGAGGAGAAGTTGAGATGCACCAATATGCAAAAAGGGGAATGCATAGACCCTTTCCTCACCAGGATTTAAGAGATCGGGGACCAATTTTCAACTATTGGGGCAGCGCCTCAACCCACAAAGCTAGTGTTATTCATACTCAACAGTGTCTTGGAGTAGTGGCAAGTGTTTGTATGAAGCATCTTAGGCAAATAAACCTTGCCAAGATGGGACAAGATGTGGGCCGATTTGCAGCAGGAGGAGTTCATATGGGACCTAGTGAAAAACTCCATCAATGGCAACAACAATGGATCAAAGCAGGTGAAGGAAGAGGATAATGTGGCCCCCGCATCAAAGGGTCCTAGTCAAGGATAGGGGGAGTAGCGAAAGAAGAAGAAGGACCTATCAAATGTCAAGTGCTTTAGATGTGGTGAGCTTGGTCACTACAGCACCCAGTGTCCTCTTAAGAAGAAGGAAAAGGAGGATAAGCAAGACCAATAGGCAACATCAAGAGAGATCGATAGGATTTCCTCCAGGCTAAAGGAATACTTCACCATGTTTGCTAACATTCCCCCAGGAGTGCAATGGGGTGACTTGGTTTTTTTGCCTCAGAGTGCTACAGATGGGAAAGATTATTGAGGAGGTCCACCTATTGAATCAATACATTGCTACAAGGGCCCACAATATTTAGTAGTAGGATGGATTAGTGGCAATAGATGCAGTCAGATGCCACAGTGACATATGCAGAGTCAAGTTGCAATCAGATGTTGGGGAGTGCAGTGCAGAGTTTGCAGCAGTGCGAGAGGCACAATGTAGAGTGAACAATAATGTAGATACCTTAGAGAAAACATAAATACTAGCAGCAGTCAAACACTCAAGAGACAAACGTATCATACTGATCACAGTTGATTCAATATTTAGGATGCATTTTAGTTGCAGATGTTGCAATTGCAACAACAACAGATAGAGAAGGAGTTGCAATGCAAATGCAGTGTTGGAAGAAGTTCAGAAGACTCGGGAGTAGCATAAATGTTTCACATATCCAGACATCAGCAGTGTGATAGGAGATGATGCATAGGCAAGGGGTTGTTATAGGGGGCAACAACTCTAGAACACATTCCTCGCTAAGAGGGAGTGTTAGTTTTTGTAGCATAAGATTTTTTCTAGCCTAGAAATTTTGTGGAGAGGTTAGAATGCATGAGATCTCCAAAACCCAGAAATCGTTTTTGGAAATGCTTCCTAGAAGTGATTTAATTAGATTATTAGCCAGTTTTTAAATATTTCCTAACTCTAAACTTAGGGAATATGACTAATTAATCAGAATTAATTAATTTAAGGTGGGAATGTTCTAGAAACTCACACGAATTGACTTCAAGTTAATCCTATCCATCGATTAAGATCTAATCTTGGTCGTTGAAGTCTCAAAGAGGATTATAAGAAGAATTTGATGGGGCTTTGAGAAATCACTTCTGCAGTTTGATTTCATGAGTAGATTGATTTCCTGCGTAGTAGAAGTTAGTTTCCAAAGAGAGAGCCAATGAAATCGAAGAATTGATTGAGGGGCAGGGACAGTGAGCTAGATGAAATATTTTTTCATATTTAGTGAGGTAGCAGCAAGTGAGTCGAACTATCCTAGAGAGGTAGCTTTGAGGGACTGCATAGTGCTTCGGTCAAGCAAATCAACTTGGAGAGGAGAAAAAATAATTCTTAGTTCCAGAGTTCAGGAAGGAGTCCCGGAGGGTTGGAGAGGTGATTTTATCAGGATCCAAAGGAAGAAAAACTTCATCTGAGCCCAGTCCAAAGAAATTCGTCTAGCCAACTACAAAGAGTAGTGCAAAGGCTGACGTAGTGCTCGAGGAGGTTGACTTTTGATAGGGAAAGTCCACCCAAAGATTTCCTGTGGGAGAAAGTTAATTCCCTTCAGTATTTTACTCATATTTTCTTGTTGTTTGGATTTCTAGTTGGGAATCCATATATGTACTCATATTTCACTACTGCATACTAAAATAAAGCCTCATTGTTGCACCGGTTTTACAAGTTGGGTTTTTTCGGGATATTGGTCCAACAATTATTGTCATTTTATGTGTGTGTGCTAGTATTTCTTCCAACATTTATTTCTTCCACAATTTTATTTATGTAGGTTACAGTGTGATTGATTCAGTATTTGTTGTAGGAAACAGTAAATAAATTATTAAGAATTAATTTAACAATTAGGAGAATTATTTCCAATTTCTAAAATAGGATCTAGATTTTGAATTTTCACAGAAGAAACCTTCTTGAGAGGAGGGCTTCATTTCCCTCCAAAAATCCTAAAAAGAGTAGATGTTTTCCCATATCCAACTCACAAAAATAGGAGGAGGCATTAAATAACCTAAGACAGTCGAGTTTGAGTCTTCCTACTACACGGGGGAAGTCCCTAGAATCTATCGAGTGTTGGATTCCACGGAATATTCTCAAAATATTTGTAAATCCTTCAGAATAAACATATTAAGACACACCAAGCATGAAAATTGATGGAATTATTGTCATTGATGGCAAAGGAATAGCACAAGGGCAGCGAAGGCAAAGGAGAAGCAAAAGAGAAACAAAGGAATAGCACAAGGGCAGCGAAGGCAAAGGAGAAGCAAAAGAGAAACAAAGGAATAAGGAGGTATGGTCCATGGATATTTGACAACAAAAGATAAAGGTGATCGAAAAGGAACAACAGGAAAAGTAAAGGGTAAAGGAGCAAGAAATTATTACATGAAGATGTTGTGATGTACGTCCAAGGAAAAGGCAAAGATGTTGTAGATATTTTTTGTGATATATCAATGGAAAATGTTGTTATTGATCACGAGGAATGAATGCTCAATCATATAATCGTATGTTATTCCTATAATGTTACTTGATGTTGGCATTATATTGATGAATTTAATTATTACATGTGGATGAAAATTTTGTTGGGTGGCGCATTTATTTTTGTGTTCTAATATTCAAAATATGAAGTGTTTGGAAACAAATGAGTGGAAGGAAAAGAGTCAAGCTTGTTCACTTCAGATTATTATGTGGGATACAAACATCCAGCAAACTATCTCTCTATAATATGTGATTTTGGAAGGAAAGAAGGTGTCAGAGAGTTGGATAATGTGTAAGAGTTGATTGAGGTGTTATGCATTAGCTACCTGGCACATATGAAGCTTATGTGAAGCAGATTTGAATGGAAGAAGAGGCAGAAATGAAGATGCAGATATGCAAAATTCATGACTAGGTAAACTAGCACATTTTTGTTTCTTATTTGCTTCAGGCGATTCTAATCTCCTTTCAAGTAGTGGATTGATAAATATCAGGTTGGCACCTACTGAGGTAAGATCATCTTGTGGGTTGTAGCCTAAAGAAAATGTATGGGATTTGGAGCTTCTTTGCATGTTGCATCTTACAGAAAATTAAGGTAGCAGCCCCCTGTAGGTTGGAGCCTACAAAAAAACATATGTAATAAGGGATTAGGAGCTTGCCATTGCATCATAACAATAACAAAATCATGGTTTTCTCCAATTGTGGGTTTCCACTTATATCTAGTGTCAATATGTGTTGTTATTATGTGATGATGTGATGTTTTCATTTGCTTATTAGTCATTGTTCACATATTCAATTTACTGGTCATTATTTGTTAAGCTTCTAATTTAGTGTTTCAGTTAATGAATTTAAAGAAAATAAATTTAATGTCCATGAATGGACTAAACCGATTCACCACCCCTCTCAGTTTGGACAAGTTTTCATCAATTAGTATCGGATTCGGTTCTTTCAATGTAAGCCTTACATCCTGAAGGTAGATCTGGTTAAGTCATGGACTATCAAAGTGTATATGAGCTTAGTACATCAAATTTTCATGAATGGATAGATAAGGTTAAAACATAACTAATAGCTTATGAACCTGGTGTATGGAAGCTTGTTGTGATGGTTACTACAAAGACTCTCAGACTCTATGCAAGAACAACAATGGAATGCTAATGAAAAATTTGTTATGTATAACAATATTCATAGTAAGTATCTTGATACAATCATAGATTTTACATCTACAAAAGAAATCTTGGATAGATTGCAGCTCATGCATGTAGGAGACTCTAGTAGTTTCACTATCGAAAAGGAGAAGAAAAAGAGCAAGAAAAAAAATTCATATCAAAAAGAAAATGTTCAATAAAATGAGACCTATTCCACACCTAATTCTCATGAAGGAAAGTTATCCAAAGAATAAACCAAACTTGACATAGCCTTGGCTAAAACAAAAAGAATGAAGAATGAGAGCAAAGACTATAAGGAATTGTTGTAAATATGTGATGAAAGAGAACATAAATTCAAGGAAGAAGTTATAAGCCTAAAGACACAACTTGAAGAGGCAAGGAGAATAAAGGAGATAATGAATAATTACCTAAAGGAGAAAGAGGTACATAGTGAAATATTAGAGGCTCAGATTGTTTCAGCTAGAAGTGAGCTAGATGAAAAGAACGTATTGTACATTAGGCTAGAAGAAGAGAATATCTCCGTGAAGAACTCAGAAAAAACTAGTTATTCAAGAGGACACCACAACCTTGAAAATGCATGTAGAAGAAGGGAAAAGTAGTGTGATTAACAAGAAGACAAATAAAGGCCACGAACAAAATCAAGATGAAAAGAATAATTCAAAGAAAATGATGTTTGTAAAAAAGTCATTTTCTTTTGGATATCAACTGAGAAAATTCAGGAGATCTCAAAGGAGATTATTTGCTCCTGTGAAAAATATCACATGTTTTTCTTGTCATGAACCTAGACATCTTGCAACACAATGTAAGACAAATCAAATCAAGTTTAATCAGCAAAATATGTAGCAAACGAGAAGGCTCCATAAAGCAAACAAGCAAAGAAGAGAATCATCTACCAGGTACACAAATAAGTTCTATGGTCACTATTATTCATGTAATAGATTTGGACATAAAGCTATTAAATGTAAAAAGTATCCAAGGAAGAATATGAGCACAAGAAGACACATACCATTCCTTCTATCTCTTAGCCACACTAGATGTTATGCATGTGACAATCTTGGTCACAAAGTCAAGGATTGCAAGCAGCCATATACTCTAAATAACTCTAAATAGAAGATGCAAGCAACTACAATCAAACTAAACAATGAAGGAAATGCAGATTACAAAAGGAAACCTACTAAAGAGTGGAAAAGGAAGAAAACAAAGCAAGTTATGATTTCAATGACATAATAAAATCATCATCCTCTCAGGGGGCGCTTCTCATGGAAGCAATCAGGAACTTGGTCCATCTAAGAGTATCACCTCAATCATAATAATGGACCAAGCAACAAATAAATTGAGCTTCAATGCCTATAAAGCTCCTTGTATGCTTGCACTAATTGCTAATGAATTATAGGAGATGCAAATTGTAACAAACATTAATATTTTGGGGAGAGCTTATGTAGATGTGGTGGTTGTTTCCTATGTTACCAGAAACGGAAGGATTGTCAACGTTCCTGCGAAAAACAACTCCATAAATGATATGGGATGGGAAACCACGTTTTATGTAGGCATTCTCGTTTTTATTGACAGGAGACTAGTTTCTGGTGAAATAGATCGTTTCCCACAATGTATTATGCAAAAAAGTTTATCCGTTTTCGCTCCAACGTTTTGGTTTTGTCTATGTTTTTCCTCCTTTTCTATATTTCCTTCCTCAACTGGTGTTAAATCCTATTTAAAAAACAACAGTTTCCAAGTTGGTCCCATTTCAAAAATAACAGTTTCCGAGTTGAGTTCTGCGAATCAGTGGTTGTGCTTGCCTGTAAAGCGAGGTTTGAGCACAATTTAAGTTGTATAAGAGCGTAGATTCACCATTCAGGAGACACCGATCAAGAAAAGATTAAGCAGAGAGGAGTGCATTCAACAGAGTCCATAGCATTCTGGATTTGTTTGAGAATTCCCAATTCCCGGGTAAGTTTTCATATTACTTCAATGAACCTAGGCTAGCAATTGACTTCTTTACTCTTTCACTACAGTTCATTGATAGCATGAATTGTTCTGGAGATTTGTTCAAGTTGTCTTTTCTACTTTGATTATGTGATTATATATCATTATTGAATTGTATTTTAGCGAATATTATTATATCATATAGGGGAAGATGTGTAGTAAGAACTTGCAAATAATTAACACTCTCTTGTCATTGATATATTTTGGAGGTTGCTAGAACTACCGAGAAGAACTTCAGAAGAAGTAAAGTACTAGCTTCGTTGGATGATCTTTTTTAGCTATCAGCTTGGTTTAGGTTTTTTAAAGAGAAGTCAAAGATGAAAATGTATAAGATGCAATAACTTAATTTGTTTTAATGCATTCTGTTCAACTGATGAGAATGTTATACATTGTCAAATTGATCCTTAAGATGAAACAAATTCTCATTGCAATTGTACTCTTCCTGCATTGATAATGGATTTTTGTTGCTAACAGTGAATATAGTTTGCACCATTGGGTAGAAAACTAACATGCTTATGGTGGGCTTGGATTTTGAAGGTATTTGTTCTATATATCTGACGACTTTTTTTTATTTTACTTTCTAGTTGGAGGTATGATCTAAACGATGCTCTTATTTTAGCTGTGGTTTCTATTTTTGTTGAATTTAAAGAATATGATACCATGACATATGTTCATTTATTAAATGAGGGGGGAGATTTCTTGACAGAATAAACCGAACAATGCCCCCATAGCCGTAGTAGGTAACACCTATTTTCAAACAAAGACAAAATGCCCCTGCTTAAGGTGTATACTATCATAAATTTATGAAATTGTTTTTGCCAGAGTGTAGCAGAGGATTTGAGCAAACATGCCCATTGCCATCAAGAGGCATAGGGTATATAGGCCTTTGAATAGATGCCCTACTATGGTTGCCTTATAAAGGCTCGGAGGAACCAAGCAATTTCCCCCATGACCATATTAAGTTGCAGCAAATCAAATAAAATCTTATACTCAGGCTATAGTCTTTTATGGCTTTCTTTTGGCATGACTTGACTGAACCCGCTCATAAATCTCCACAACATAATGCATAGGCTGAAGCTCTCATCCAAGAAAGTGCCTTCTAAACAATGAGAATGCATTACTCTTCAAGACAAGGAAGCTCTCTTCCCATTTCTCAGTGAAGAAGACTATAATGGTCTCTAAATTATAAACAAAATCACGTTGTTACAGTTTTACACACTTAAAGTCTTCAAAAAGAGAAAAGAATTGATATCCCTTAAAGTATTTAAAAGAGAAAGAAAACATGGTTTTGTGTGTCGAAATATAAACCTTTTTTCTTTTTAATATATAAGAGTCACTGAGTAAAAAAACTCAAAATCTTTATAAAACATTAATAAAATGTTTAGAAACCTTAATTTCTTTTGTCCTTATTTATTTTTAAATAAATTTTAATAAAAAACTTTTGATATCAAATATATTCAAGAATATTAAAATTAACCCAAAAAAATTAACAAAATTATTAATTAAATGTAACTTTTAATATTTTTCAAAATTATTCAAATATCTATAAAACTAAAAAAAATTACAATTTTCAAAAATTTACTCCAATCAACAAATTCACTCCCATGCATCTATGCTATTATTTAAATATGCTCTGACAACTTATATCATTTTCATTTTCGACATTTCCTTGGGCAAATAAATATCAATTACAACTTATTTGATTGCTTCTATTTTATTTTTATTTTTAAATAAAATTGATAATCTAAAAACATAAAATACTAAACAATGTTTATCTATTCTTTTTCTGAACCAAACCTTGATCAAAGAAATCCCTAAACCTTTCAATTTTTTCATGAAACAATTCCCTCCCGAAACAATATGAATTAGCTATTGAGTCCTTATTATCCCTCTCGCGCAGGGTATAACGCCTTCGTTTTTGTGTTGACTATCTATTATTTCCTATGTAACTTAAAAATCAATTGACTATAGATACCATTAACTTTATAAAATCAAATTAATTTTTTTTTCAATTTGTAACTTTATAAAATCAAATTAATTTTTTTTTTCAATTTTTAGATTTTATTTATTTGAAATTTGGTTGGTGGATAATGCTTCATTCTTATTTTACAATGATGCCGTTTACTGTCGGCGAGCCACATTTCTCATGCTACCGAGCTTTAAATGAACGACGATTGTATATGCCCACCATTAGATTTTGCTAACACCGAAATCAAACTGTAGGCATATACAGCTGTCGTTCATTTAAAGCCTGATAGCATGGGATTTATTGGTTGGCTTTACTGTCATGGCAATTCTATCACGTTAAAATATGTCTTATGGTGATGTAGTCAAGTATTCTGCAGAGATTTTCTATATTGATTGCATGTACGATGTGATCTACCAAATATGTTATTATTTGCAATTAACATTTACAGAGCAAAAAAAACTTAGTCCGTGGTAAGAATTATTCACAATTGTGATTGATTTTGATTTAACTTTTTAAAAATCACATTGCATTGTAGATTGCAATACTGCATAAAAAGTGTGATTTTAAAAATAAGCATTAATTATTTCATTTCTTAACAAAAAGATTTTATTTAAGTGTTCTTTCCAAAAAAACATCTCCTGTAAAAACACTTTTACAGTTTTCATATTGACGTAAAATGTGTGATTTTAGAAACAAACATTAATTATTACATTTCTTAACAAAAGGATTCTATTTAAGTATTCTTTACAAAAAAATCCCATACGTAAAAGTGTCCTTAAAAAAAATCCAATGTGTAAAAACACTTTTACAGTTTTCATATCTACATAAAATGTGTAATTTTAGAAACAAGCATTAATTATTACACTTACTAACAAAAGAATTCTATTTAAGTTTTCTTTAGAAAAGTGTCCTTCAAAAAAAATCCAATGTGTAAAAACACTTTTACAGTTTTCATATATTAACGCAAGCCCATTACTTACTGGAAAAAAAATGTTAATTTTTTTTAAATACCTATGCATGCATGCGTAATGCATCTGACTCAAATATTAACCTATTTTTACTAGAAACTAATTGCATATATCTATTTAAAAGTAGATATAGAGGGGAAGAAGGATAACTGAAAATTGGAAAAAAAAAAAATATTCATCTACATATGAATTGTAACAACTTCTTTTTTCTGCTAATTCAAGAAAATAAGTTAGTTTAATAGAAATAAAATAATCATTATCTATATTTTTTTCTTATATCATTCATCTTTTTTTATATAACATATTCATTTCCTCTTTATTGGAATGTTAGTAATGATATGAGATTACATAAACTAATTAATTTAATCTATAAAATGATTATCTAAACAAAATTGAAATTAGTTGCGAGATACATAAAAACCACTAAACTTCCCACCCATTACTTACATATATAGAAAGAGGTCAAAAACCACTAAACTTCCCACCCATTACTTACATATATAGAAAGAGGTCAATTGCAATCTCGATGAGATGGTTTTATTATGGTATTATGTGGAACTGTAACTTTCACATCTCAGTTATCACTTTTTATCATCTCAATTGTGCCATTTCCTCTACATTGTCATTACGTTTGTCACTTTCATACCTACATCAATGAATTCCTACCAACTATGTACATCATAAGTATAAGTTGCAACTAACACGTGGCTTTTAATAAAAAATTAATATATTTTAATTTTTTAATCAAATAAAAATAACACTGGTATTTAATAATAATAAAATATTATATGTTGAATTTCTAATCAAATAAAAATATTGCATGGTTTTTAATCAAATAAAAATATTAAGTTTATTAATTTAATCAATCAATAGAAGCAATTAATGTAGAAGAATAGAAGCATTTAATGTAGAAGAACTATAATAAGAGAAATATTTTTTAGTTTAGGAACATAGTTTTATGATTGTGATTCCTAGGTCTAGATACTATAAGTTCGAGGTCATTAACAATATTGTATGGCTACTAAAACTTGTATATAAACCCAGCCTTGATAAAAAAAATCCCTAAACCTTTCCATTTTTTCCCGAAACAATATGACTCAGTGGTTGAGTATTTATTTAACTTGTATATATAGACAAACTGTGTAAATTTGTATTAATTACAAATATTTAATTACAGATTCAGGTTAGATTTTTTTTGTCTTTTCAAAATCATCAGTCTCATTCCCAAATTTAGCAGAGCTTCAAATCCTTGGTGGGAGACTCCAGTACCCAAACAACAAGAATAAAATTCACGTCCCAGATATATTCTCCACAAAAGTATTCTCACTTTTCATTAAAACCAGCAATTAGCGCTCACATAATCATTTCCAAGAATTTCAAAACAACCACTCTATCACTTCATTGTTCACTTCACCATGACAGCATGCTAATCAATCAAACACCTTTTTCAATTTAGGATTGCAGTGCAAATAGTCCATAAAGATCACTATGACTATTCCTGGGCGAAGACTACTCCCTTGCCAGTCATCATTTGCCATGTAATCCAATTTCCTCCTCGATTTATGCCTTTTTAAACACTTAGGAACAAAATATTTTTCGGTGATGTCTAATACAATTATTTTTTCATTTTATTGAAAACAAATTATTCATTTGTTAGAAAATAATATAAATGAATGCGTTGTCTAATACAATTATTTTTTCCTTTTATTGAAAACAAATGATTCGTTTGTTGGAAAATAATATAAATGAATGTGTTGCCTAATGCAATTATTTTTTGGTTTTGTTGAAAACAAACTATTCATTTGTTAGAAAATAATATAATGAATGTGTTGTCTGATGCAATTTTTTTAGTTTCATTGAAAACAAATGCTTTATTGGTTAGAAAATAATATAAATGAATGTAATGTCTCCAGAGTGTTAGAAAAATTTTTGCATAGTCTTAGGTGCTCTCTAGCTATATTCTTGATGTTTGACCAGGTCATTTGTAACAATATATATATATTTTTTTTCATTTTATAACTTAATAAATAGTAATCTCATAAATAGTGTAAACACATGTTCAACATGTAAGGGCCACTTTCTTTTATTTCCATCAAATTAAGAAAAAATTATCTCATTTTCTTTCTACCAGATTCCGTCAAGCAATTTTATACTTTTTTTATTGTTATTACACTCAAATGCTTCTGGTACATGCTTCTAGTACAAGCACTTATCTATAAGTGATGTAAAAATTTAAGTGTTCACAATTATTTTAGTTTATTTTTTTAGGTACTTAATTATTTATCATTTACAATTTCTTTGGTTTTAGTTGTATGGATAGTTATAGATTTTTTAGTTTTCACAAAATTACTTTAGTTTAACTCGTATTTTTTTTTCAAATGCACATAAATTTAGCCTTCACAATTGTTAATTACTTAATTAATGTTTATGTTTCAAATTTATGTTAAAATTTGGTAGGGACTACTTTTTCAGCCATAAAGATCAAATAACAATAATAGAAAAAACATTGAAGTAAACAATAATTGAATAATAGGCACTAAAATATTTTTTTGTACCACTAATGGAATTTTATACTTTTTTTTAATCTTGAAGCTAAAAATAATTAATAGAATTACACTTACTACATATCACATTGTAAAATTTAAGTATAGTAATGAAATTTAACAGTTTTGAATTTAATTTTACATCAAATGAAATTATGATTGCTATATGAGTATATTCTCTCATGCAATACATTAAACTATGCATGTGAATAAATTTATTTCTTCAAACTCTTTGTTAATTGTACTTTCTAATTAAGTATCAGTTTTATTTTTCTTTTTATTTTTTAATTAGTTTTCAAATGTAAACCGTGCAGATTAGAATTGGTTGTGGAAGAGAATTATCTATTCTTTATTCTACTCATTTGTCATTACAATGAAAGAAAGTTCACCAGCGTCACAAAGTAAACCACCCCTTTCCCAACAAACTTCTTCCACAAGAGTATCAAAAAAAGTCCAAAGCAAAGACTATCAAAAAGCAAAAAAGGCCTTTGAAGCAAGGTTATGGGCGGCCGTAAAATGCACTAAATATTATAGTGGAGGAGCAAGTGGATCAAGCGGTTCAAAGTATTGGTTTTTCCCTTATTGTAAAACACAAAAAATAGGGAGTGTAGCAAGAGTTCAATGGAATTTATTTGGAATGGGGAAAAAAGAACAAACAGTTATATGTACATGTACCTAAAATAGAGAAAGCATCTCTACATAAACAATTTAATGAACTTGAAAATTTGAGACATATTGTTGAAGGTTCAATTCAAACCAACAACAATCCTAGTGGATTGACAGTTGGTGGTCAACATTCTTTTTCTCAACATCAAGTTTTAGTCTCCCACCTTGAAAATCTATGGGATGTAAAAGGGAGGGGAAATCTTGATGCATCCATTGTGCGATTTTTTTTCTCAAATGGCATAGCTTTCAATGTTTGTGGATCTCCTTATTGGAAGTACATAGTGAGGGATGTAGTTAACACTGCCCCTAAGGTTACATGCCTCCTAGTTATAAAAAGATGAGGACGACAGTGTTATCTGAAGAGAGGGCTTGGGTTGAAGCTCGACTTCATGACATTAAAGATAGTTGGAGAGAATTTGGGGTCTCCATTGTCTCATATGTTTGGACAGATGTCAACCATTGTCCCCTTATCAATATTTTGGTATCTTGCCTAAAATGAGTTATGTTCTTAAAATCCGATGATACCATAGGAAAGACAAAAGATGGTTTATACCTAATGGGTCCCTTCAAAGAGGCAATAGAGGAGGTTGGAAGAGAAAATGTGGTCCAAATTATTACAGATAGTGCCTCAAATAATGTCCTTGTTGGGGGGTTGATTGAGGATGAATATCCAACAACTTTTTGGACTCCTTGTTCTGTGCACTGCATGAATTTAATCCTGAAAGATATTAATACCATTGCATGGGTTGGGAAAACTATAAATGAAGCAAAGATGCTACAAAATTTTATTATTAATCATGCAGCATCCATAGTAACTTATAGGAAATATGCAAATCTTCAGCTTCTTCGCTGTGCTGATACTAGATTTGCATCTGCACTCATCATGCTTCAACACCTTATTAAAATGAATCAATCTTTGAGAGAGATGGTGGTCTCAATGGATTGGCAGAGATGGAAGGGTTCTCATATTGGAGATGGCCCAAAAGTTGAGGACATTATTATTGGCATTTCTTCAGAGGATTTTTGGAGGAGAGTGGAGGATATTGTCACCTTGATCACACCTATTGTTTCCACCCTTCGCATATTTGATAGTGATAAACCATGCTTAGGGGATGTTTTTGAGAGTATGGATCAAATGAGAGGGAAACTTCATGATATAATGGAAGATGAAAATTCTAGGATTGACAAAGACACTAGAAATGAAGTGTAGGAACTTAATTTGACAAGGTGGAAAATGCTTCATAGCCCTCTTCATTCAATTTCATTCTTACTCAATCCTAAATGGTTTGACAAGAAACTATCTACAGATGTGGAGGTGATGCAAAATTGGAACACTTTTATAAGTAAGTGTTACGATCATCATGATCACACTACTTTACGACTTGAATTGGAAAGTACTTGAGATCAAAAGACCACTTTGCAAATGAAGGTTGTGCATACAATAGAGAACAACTTGGACCCATAGACTTTTGGATGCAATATGGTACAGGGACTCCCTTGCTTCATAGTTTGGCTATTCGTTTTTTTTCACAGGTATGATCAATACCGAATACCTTTAATGTATTGATTTATTGTTTAAGAAATTAAGTCTAATGTTCATTTTTTATTATTTTCCTTTTAAGATTTCAAATGTCTATTACTAACATAATGTTAATTTTGTTTTACAGGTTACTAGTTCATCTGCATGTGAAAAAAACTGGAGTGAATATATCTTTATACATTCATCAAAGAGGAATTGCCTAGGTACAAAAAAGGCACAAGATTTGGTGTTTATACAATCAAACCTATGCTACTTGTCTCAACAACAACTAGAGTATAAAACTAGACCCATTAAAACATGGGATTATGGTGGTTCACAAGATGATGGAGATGATGAGCTTCCATTTGAGGTGATACAAGACAATGTTGAAGACATGCCTGATAGTACCAATAAGTCTACTAACCATAATAATGCTTTTG
>APFE030229601.1:0-52518 GCA_000404065.3 Pinus taeda
AGTTTTATATCCATTTGAATCAAGTGCTCCTAATGAAATCAAGTTTTTCCTTAAATCTGGTACATGCCTCACATCAGTTAATATTCTAGTTGTCCCATCAAACATTTGTAGTTGTATGCTCCCAATCCCAATAATATTACGTGTTACATCATTACCCATGTACACAACACCATATTAATTGATTTATATTCCTTAAACCATTCTTTATGGATACACATGTGGTTTGATGCCCGGAATCTAACAACCAATGTTGACCATGATTTGACACATTAATTGATAATACTTCATCACTCATACCTGAACCTGATGTCGAACCTGTATCTATCGTATTCGCCTCCTTCTTCTCTGTCGAAGAATCTGCTTTTGAAGTTTGCTGCTGTCGCTTCCAGCAATCCTTCTTTAAATGCCCTGATTTGCCACAAAACCAGCACTTTAGCTTACCCTTCTTCCCTTTCGACTTTGAACGTGAGTCGCTCGGCTTCCTGGGGCGTCTTTCTTTCGAACGACCTCTAACCATCATAGCTTCTGATGTAGAGGTTTCGAAATGCGACTTCCTCCTTGTTTCTTCCGATAATAAGGATGCAACTACATCATCAAACTCAATAGTTTCTGATGAACTAAGACTTATAGAAGTAACAAAATTATCCCATGATTCGGGCAACGAGAACAATAAAGTAATAGCTTTATCCTCAGATGGAATTTTTACTTCTATACTTTGTAATTGCACAAGAAGAGTATTAAAAGCATTTAACTGATCAGCAATCGATGTACCTTCTTTCATTCTCAAACCGTACAACTGTCGCTTCAGGAGAATCCTATTGGTTAAGGATTTGGTCATGTACAGTTTCTCCAGTTTCGTCCATAAACCAGTAGTTATTGTCTCCGACACAATATTAAACAAGAAATCGTCCGCCAGGCATAATCGAATGGCACTTACAGCTCTTTCATCCATTTCGTCCCACTCATCATCTGCGATGTTGTAAGGTTGTTTGGATTTACTCATCAAATCTTTTACCACACCTTGTTGGACAAGCAAATCATGCATTTTTACCTTCCAGATCTCAAAATTATTCTTGCCATTAAATTTCTCAATTTTGAACCGGGCACTTTTAGTTTTCGCCATTTTGTATCAAAAAAAGCACAATAATCTCCAATATCCAACCAGCAAAAAAAAAATTGCCAATGCCTTTGTTTTTACTCAACAAAAAATTTCCAATGCCTTTGTTTTTACTCAACAAAAAAAATTTCCGTTTGCACTTCACAAAAAAAACAAATTTTGTCTATGTCTCTGTACTTGTGCCTTTAAAACAAAACTGTCCTTTTGAACTATTTCAACACAGTCATCAAAAACTGCCCTTTTGAATGATTTCAACACACTCACCAAAAAATATTTAGAGCCAATCCAAAAAGAATACGCCCTTTGAGTTTATACGCAGCCAACAAGCAAAGCGAACGTAAGTTTTTCCTTTGTAAGTATGGGATATTTAAATGAAATACAAATTAATCCATTATTTTTATGTCTTTCTCTGCCAGTGAAACACAAAAGGAATCACTGTTTTGTTTTAAAACAAAAAATGGAATAACGGGCACCGCTGTTTTTTATAACTGTGCTTTAAACATTCTGTCTCCCACACCTTTAAATGATATGAAACAGTCACACACCATTTAACAAGCTGTTGCCATATAATAAACACGCACCATTTAATATTACGCAGCAGCCATATAATAAACACGCACCAGCAACAGCAATTTAAAGAAATGTTCGGCCTGGAACCCGAGTCCAGTCACCAGCGTCGGAGAAAGATAATTCTTAACTGTGAACAGGTTCCATTTTGTGTCATGGCATTCGGGCAAATGAAAAAAACAAAACGCGCAGGGGCTGCAATTGTTTTATAAGAAATGGGTGTCTGTTGCGGCAAACACCAACAAACACCAACTAAAAAACCAAACTTTGTGAGACTAAACACAACCCAACCCTCAGATTTATGTATGAGTGCGTACAAGGTAAACGCACCAGCGATTTAAACAAAGGAACGCACCACTCAAATTCAAATTCAAATGCGTTTTAACTTGTTTCCACAGCAAGCGCTCCACAGGAATTTAAAAACAACAATTAAATACCAGGTATAGCAGCGCTCCACTGCTCCGATCTGCGCCAGGGCTGCCCAGCGAATGCACCAGCATTCACCTCAGCGACTGCTTTTTACCACGCTCAGCAAACCGCACCAGCAGCTCAGTCCGTACCCCTCCTCGCATTAGCGCGGCACCTTCAGCACTCCGGGACTTGATCCAACAGTGCTATGATACCAATTGTTGGATCAGGTGCACAACAATTAAACATAAATACACACAACAGAAGATCAAACACATAAGAGACAATCTTTTAACGTGGTTCACCCAACCAATCTGGGCTACGTCCACCAAACATAGGCATCAGGAGTTTATTAATCAAATTGGAGATTACATCAAGAAATCCTCACACTCTCTCAGCATATCATCTGAATGATTGCCTGTTATATAGCATAGAGAATCTAACAGCCTCATAACTCCCTCACATCAAATATAGGAGGCATTAACTCCCTCCCAACAACCTGGAGCTAATCTAGGAACTGAATCCCTATTGTTGTCATCCTTTAGAGATTTTTGCCTATTTGACTCAAACAGAAAATCTCAACATTTAGCAGCATCTTATTCAGAAATCATGGTCAAATTTGAGCGTATTTTCAAAAGTATGAGTAATAATGTGAAAGGAGAACCATAGGTTTTGAATTATGTGTTAGGTTTTGTTTGGAATTATCAATGTTGGGTTTGGTATATTGAATTGACTTGTGTTCGGTAGGGTTAGAAATTTCGGTGCTCAACAAAGTGAGGACGGCGGTGGGTTTACAAATTACTTGACTTGACTGGTTTAAGTTGGGGTTACAAATTTCTTGACTTGACTTGTTTAAGTTGGGGTTACAAATTTGACTTGACTTGACTCGTCTAAGTTGGGGTTACAAATTTCTTGACTTGACTTGTTTAAGTTGGGGTTACAAATTTCTTGACTTGAGTTGTTTAAGTTGGGGTTACAAATTTGACTTGACTTGAATCGTCTAAGTTGGGGTTACAAATTTATTTTCTTGACTTGACAGCGGTGTGGTTACAAATTACTTTACTTGACTTGTCTAAGAGAACAAAATGGCGGACGGTACATATGCAATGCTCAAAACAGCTTGTAAAGCAATAAATATCTTGTGTTGGAAGTTGGTTTAGAAAACAAAAACAAAAAACCCAGTTACTCACCCACTGGAATTGGTGTTTAGGACTAGGTAAAAAACTTTATCTACATAGTTACCCAGCATTAATATTTATGTCAAATGCAAAAAATAGCATTACTATGTCTTTTTATTTAGATATTACATTTTAATTACCAATATTTTATTTGATATTATATTTCCAACAACCAATATTTATGTCGAATTTAATAATCTTACACACCATGTTTTATGAAATGATGTAATAACCTAAGACTTTATAACAAGTATCAATATCCATATTAAAATCACCAAGTGGGGTTGTAAGGTCCCCACATTTAGATAGTACAGCGAGTGGGGTTGCAAAGTCCCACATTTAGATGTTACGTTATAATTGAAATTGTAAAATCAAGCACAATAGAGATTACTTGACTATAATTAAAAAAAATTGTATGGGGCTTGCTTCATGTGTCATTTTCTCAATACTAATATGTACCTAAAAGATGTTAGGGACTTTTATTTTTTCAACTTTCTACTGTTATATATTGAATATCATATATTTATAGCTAATGAAAATTCATTTTTGTAATTCAATTGTTTATTACTGCATGTATGTAATATGCATATATAGCCTTAAGGATTAGTTCAAGTGCTTTAGAGCTAGACATGAAGTTTTTTTATATTGTTGCTAGTTGTTGTTGATCATTAGTTCAATTCTCTTCAATTCTCTTGGGGTGAGATTTTGTAATCAAGATTGGTGTTGGTTTACCTAATTTACCATCCGCAAAATATGAGGAAGTACTCTAAAATTTCCCTTACTTTTATTCCAAAAAAAAACAAATAATGTACCAAACATATATCTACATGACATAACATCTTTTCACCAAATCAAAAATCACATTATAACAAAACAATTACTTTGTTGCATCGAGAGGTGCATTCTAGAGTTTAGTATGAACCTGACCCATTCTAGAGTCCAGTATGAACCCGACCCATTCTACAGTCCAGACCCGATGTGTAAGTATTGCGTAAGTATGTCACGTCCTAAAAAAAATAATAAAAATAATTTTAGCTAATGTTGGCCAATCTTAAATTATATATAACTTTTTAATCTTATTAATGGACTAAGATTAATTATTAAAATATAACTATGTATTTGAATGGATAGTAAATTATCTCATGCTTTTAATAGTTCTTTTATCATATATGTGAATTTGAATGGATGATAATTTGTCTTTAACAAAAAATGTTACCGCATTAAAATTCCAAATTAAGTAAAATTTTAAACAATTTTACTCTTTACTAAAGTCAATGTCATTTATTAAATCAAAGGGAAAAGGTTAATTCAACACAAAGAATCAAAACATTTAGCATGTAATGTTTAACATTTAACATTTAACATTTTTAATCTAATGTTGACCCTATTTAAAAACCAATCTAATTATTATTATGTATAAACACAATATAAATTTAAAATATAAAGACGTTTACAAACACTCAAAAAAAGAGATATGGTAAATAAATAAAAATATAAATAAACATCTTTTTATATTTACTCCATAATCCACTTTATATTTATGAACACTCAAAAAAGAGTTTTTATTTAGGTGAAGCCTATGGGCAAAACACTATAGGCAAAATTATTATTAATACCATGCAAAAAAAATATTATTAGCCCTAATATTAATATTTTTTTGTAAGTTTGTTAGGACTCTCCGATTTTCGAGTTTTACATGTCCATTATTCACCCCATTACGGGGAAGGTAGCACAAGATTTGAACCCAATATCAATGGTTCGGTGAGACTTCATTCCACGACCATCGCCACTTGAGCTACCCAGGTGGAGCTACCCCAAGTGGACAACCCTAATATTAATATTAAAGGATTATTATTATTATTTATTAAATATAATATTCGTATTAATATATTATAATATTTAATATTTATTAAATTTAATAACTTTAGATTAATACAACATTAAATTTGTTTATATATAATATATATCAATACATTATGATATGTATTAACCGTAGATATATATGGGAGGGAAGAACAAGGACATAGAGTAATAGAGGTGGAGAGATAGGGGGAGTCACAAGGGAGAGATGAAGATAAACTAAAGGAGAGGGGAGAGGAGGAATGAAGAGAGAGAGAGAGGGAGAGGGGTGAAAGAGGTAGAGAAGGGTAAGAAAGGGAGAGGAAGACACAAGGATGGAGAGGGGAGAGAGAGAAGGAGAGAGCGGGGAGATAATGAGAGGATTGGAGGGCAGAGAGAGAGAGAGATGCAGGAAGAGAGAGGGATGTAGGAGAGAAATGGAGAGAAAGGAAGGACAAGAGAGAGGAGGAGAGAGGGAGGGATAGAGAGATGGATTTGGAGGGGGAGAGGGGGAAGGATAGAGAGATGGCGTTGGAGGGGGAGAGAGAGAGGGAAGAATAAAGACATAGAGAGTAAGAAGTGGAGAGAGAGAGGGAGTGACAAGGGAGAGCTAGAGAGAGAGTGTGTATGTTTAGGGGTGAGATAAAGAGACGAAGAAGGAGAGAAGGGGGGAGAGAATGAGAGAGAAGGAGAGAGGGAGGGATAAAGTAACATAGTTGGGGGGAGAGAGAGAGAGAGAGAGTGATGGGGGAGGAGAGAGGATTGGAGGGAAAAGAGAGAGAAAGAGAGAGTGATGGAGGAGGAGAGAGGATTGGAGGGAAAAGAGAGAGAGAGAGAGTGATGGGGGAAGAGAGAGGGAGGTAGGAGATAAAGGGAGAGAGAGGAGGAGAGTGATGGGGGGAAAAGAGAGGATTGGAGGGCAAAAATTGAGAGATGTGTAGAATTTCCCACTGTAGATCAATAGATTATGCAATATACTAAAGCAAAATATTAGATCTACTTCTACAACAAACTTGCGGAAGCTTAATCGAATATGAGTAAGATCAAATAGAACACATATAACTGAGAATGAGAAAGAAATCACACATGAACATAGAAGAATACTCTGGGGAAAGCCTCAGCCTAAAACCCCGATCTCTGTAATATCATACAAGTGGAAATATGTTCAGATTACACAAAGCTTAAGCTCACAAGCCATCCAGCTCTTAGCACAATCAAAAAATATCGCTTGTAGACTGAATAGACACAACATATGTCTTCCTCCAGCCCTCCAAGCCTCCTATTTCCTTGTGCAGTTTCTCTTAGGGTCCAATGCTGCCACCTTTCTAAATTGGCCTCATCACAAAACTATCAAACTCAAAAGTAACTGTGCAATCTCCAAGGAATGAATTCCTTTTGCATGCAAGAGATATCCTCCATGGAATATTCTTGCAACTAATAGTACACTGTCCCATCACCTGATCTCAACTGGGTCTCTAACTGAACTAACATGCATGAGTTATTTATGAGAGAATATTCAATTATGTAAAGTGTCACAGTTACATGCATGCATGCATTAACTAATTGAACTCACAACCAGTTCCACAAACTATTGGAACTAATATAACTGGACTTAACTCAGATAACTACGCTAACTAATTACAACTCAAAGTACAACTCATCCTCATCTCCTTAATCAAGGGATAACTTCCACAACCAATGGGGAAACTGTTGCATGTCTTCACATAGACTTCATGTTTGATTTCCTACAACTAATTAACTCAAGATGAATTAATTAATTATTTTATAAACAACTGCTAAGATCAAATTTGAATTTTACTTCTTAATTTAGTTCAGGGACTAACTAAAATTGGAAGGTATCCCGAAATTCTATTTATAGCAGTGCTATTTTTAGCACTTCTATTTTCAGCATTTCTTGTTGCTATTTTCAACACTCCCTCTCAACAAGAAAGGGATTATCAGTAACCCCAATCCTGTCTCTGTGGAACTCAAACTTGCATTTTGACAATGCCTTCGTCAAAATATCTACATCCTGTTCCTCGGTCAAAACATACAGCAACAACACGATCCTCTTGACCACACAATCTCGAAGATGGTGATACCGGATATCAATGTGCTTGGACCTGTAATGAAAAACTGGATTCTCATAGAGTTTGAAACAACTCTTATTATCACAGTAGATTACAGTTGGATCCATCCTCCGACCAAACTATCCATCATCCAAATGGCCTCACATGCAGCCTGACTAGTAGCCATGTATTCAGTCTCTGTTGAGCTAAGTGCAACTGACCTCTGCTTCGTGTTGTACTAGGAAACTGTAGCTGAACCAAGGTTGAATATTCCTCCAGAAGTGATCTTCCGATCCGATGGACTCCATGCCCAATCTACATTTGTGAAGCCCTGATGCTTCACTCTCTCTATCCATCTGTACCACAATCCATACTGAGATGTGCCTCTGAGGTATCTCAGCACATGCTTCGCTGCCTTCCAAAAAAGTTTGGTAGGTTGAACCATAGCTTGACTCAGTTGGTTCACCAAAAAGCATAAATTTGGTCGTTTACTCACCAGATATATAAGTGAACCCACAAGCTACCAATAAACGGTAGCAGCTACTACCTCACCTGAAGTAGCATCCTCCTTCCTCCAGTTCCCGGCTAGAGGAGTCTGCATGGGCTTGCACTTCTCCATGTGGAACCGCTTTAGTATCTCATTGGCATACTTGCCTTGAGACACAAAAACTTCTCCATCCTTCTACCACACTTCCATGCCTAGAAAGTAGTGCATAAGACCCATGTCTTTCATTTCGAACTCTCTTGCAAGGTCCTCCTTGCAAGACTGGATCAGTTGATCATCACCTATCAAAATCAGGTCATTGACATAAAGAACAATGATCAATGGCTTACCTTCTACCATGTTGTGGTAAAGGTTTGCATCTGCTTCACTCTTAGTGAAGCCCAACCTGGTGAAATAGTTGTCGATCCTGATGTACCAAGCACAGGGTGCTTGCTTCAGCCCATATAGAGCCCTCTTGAGTTGGCACACATGCGACTCACGATTGAAGGTCTCGAAACCTTCTGGCTACTCAATGTACACCTCCTCCTCAATCTTCCCATTGAAGAATGTTGTCTTCACGTCCATCTGATGGATCTTCCAACCCATCTAAGCTGATAGTGCCAAGATCGATTTGATAGATGATTACCTTGCTACAGGAGAAAAGGTCTCATCGTAGTCGATCCCCTTGACCTGTGAGAAACCATGGGCAACAAACCTTGCCTTATGTTTCTCAACACTGCCATCAGCTACCTGCTTTACCTTGTAAATCCATTTGGAACTCACCACTGACTTGTCCTGAGGTCTTGGGACAACATCCCAAACATAGTTCCAAATGATGGAGTCATACTCCTCCACCATTGCATCAACCTAGACTAGTTGTTACACTGCCTCCTCGAAAGAAGAAGGCTCAGACTCTACACACTCCCAAACTAGGGCCATGTAACCAGTGTACCACTCGGGCGACCTCCTTTGTCTGCGCTGAGAAGATGGCTGTCCCACATTCTCCCACACATCTAGCATCAAACTTTCAGCTTCCCTTGAGCGTTTTCGCCCATCTCTGGAAGACTCAGCATGAGTGGATGTCTCCACTGTCGGATCCTCTGCATGTGGCTTCTCCGCATCAATCTGAGGCTCCTCCTCCTTAGGAACTGAAAGTTCCTCATCTGCATGCAACTTGAACTCCCTCTCAAGTGATACTCGCATGGATTTCTGCTTGTCAAACTTCAGATCTCTGCGTATCACTGTCCTCTGAATAGTAGGCAGAACACCCGATAGTTGTGGGGTGTATTCGTGTACCTCATAAGTATTTTCAACTCAGCTGTTGGATCTAGCTTCTTTCGGGCATCTTTTGTCACATGGCAATAAACCGATGATCCAAATATTTAGAAGTGACTCACATATGGTCGCTCCATGGAAAAGGCATCCATAGGTGTCTTCATTCCCAGTATACAGTGTGGGCTTCTGTTCTGCAAGTATACTGTTGTATTGCATGCCTCAGCCCATAAATGCAGTGGCAGGCTTTGGTCATGCAACATCGCTCAATCTACTCCCACAATCGATCTGTTCTTCCTTTCGACCACCCCATTCTGCTATGGGTTATGGGGTGCCATCAACTCCCATTTAATTCCTTCTGTAGCACAGAAGTCCTTAAATTGTTGGGAGACATACTCTCCACCATTGTCGCTACGCAAGGCTTTTATTTTATTTCCAGATTCTTTCTCTGCCAAGGCTTTAAGCTCACAAAACCTTAAGAAGGTTTGCTCCTTCTTTTGCATAAAGTAGACCCAACATCTACGAGAAAAATCATCAATAAAAATAGCATAGTACCTTTGTTTAGCGGTGGAGGCTATAGAGAATGGTCCACAAACATCTGAATGAACTCACTCCAGGATTGCTCTAGCTCTATTGTCTCGATCCTAAAAGGAAGAATCTGCATACTTACCCAAGGTGTAACCTTCGCATGTATTCGTCTGCTCCACTTTTCCCTTGGGAAGTCTGGTAGAAATCTACGGCATGATCTTCAGGGCTCCATGGTGCAAGTGGCCCAATCTTCTATGCCATAGCTCGCCAACATCTTGGCTTTACACCATCTCAGCTTTGGAACTTAATGCAGCACAATCGTCTACCTCCAGCTTGTAGAGATTCTTTACTCGAATCCCGATCCTCTTGGTTTGTCTAGTGTTGATATGCCTCAGGAATACCTTTCCATTACTAAAGACTACATCATAGCCTTTATCTTCTAGCATAGCAACAAAAACAATATTCTTCTTCAGACCTCGTACATTCTTTACATCAGTCAGGGTGAGGGGGCTCCATGCTCCCTCTGAAACACAACCGTACCTTCACCTGAAACATGGTACTTTCCATCATCGCCCATCTCGATCCGTATCTGGAGATCCTTCTCCTCCAGGGTACTGAAAAGATTCTTGTCACGTGACATGTGGAATGAAGCTCCACTGTCCAAGTACCAAACACATCCCACCATGGATGAAACCATGCATGCAATAAGAGAGAAATCCAACTCAAACTGTGAGACCAGTGCCTCACGATCAGATCCCTTCAAGGATCCTTTCTTGGATTTCTTTTGTGGACAATTCATAGCATAATGGCCCATTTCATGACAATGAAAGCATCACACTTTCGATTTGTCAAACTTCTTCCCACCATGGGAAGAGCTGGATTTGGAATGGGACGCCTTCCCTTTCTCCTTCTCGCCTTACTCGCTAAGGATAGATTTTCATCTTGCTTTGATGAGGATCCATCTCTGGTGCTTCTTCTTATCTCCCCCTACATCATATCTGACCAAAGTTGTTCCCAATCTGATAGTTTTTCCCTTCCATTTACCGAGTCTTGGTAGCTATGCCTACTCTTAGGAAGACCAAGGAGCACAAGACTCACCATGTCATCATCGGCTATCATGATCCCTAGACTTCCAAGCTCATCCCTGTAGGTGGTGAGCTTGTTCAGATATGTAGAGATCGTGTCGCCCTTTTCACACTTGATTTTCCGAAGCTTGTCTTTCAGCGCCAGCTTCCTCTGATCGTTGTTGTTCTGATATATATCTTTCAATGTTTTCCACATCAAAAACAGTGCCTCCTTCCCATGGAGACTCGAGACTATGTGGTCTTGAACTCCCTCAAGAAAGATTCTCCTTTCTCTAGCCACACATTTCTTCCATTCTTCCAATTCTGTAGCATTAGCCGCTACTGGCTTGGGGATTTCTTGATCAATAAAGTCTTTTAAACTGTTATCCTCTAATATTGCTTCCATGCGATCCTTCTAGGCTATATAATTTGAGCTACCATTAAGGGCATACTCGAGTCTTAAATAGTTGAACGCCATTGGTGAAATTGATATGTGATAAAAACTCGATTTCTATATTCGGGAACCTCAAACTTCAAACTTCTCCCTTCTTGTATACTATTATCTCCTTTGATCACCTTTACTCTGATACCATGTAGAATTTCCCACTATAGATCAACAAATTATGCAATATACTAAAGCAAAATACTAGATCTACTTCTACAACAAACTTGTCGAATCTTAATCAAATATGAACAAGATCAAATAGAACACATATAATTGAGAATGAGGAAGAAATCACACATGAACACAGAATAATACTTTGGGGAAAGCCTCAACCTAAAACCTCGATCTCTATAATATCATACAAGTGAAAATATGTTCAAATTACACAAAGCTTAAGCTCACAAGCCATCCAGTGCTCAGCACAATCAAACAATACCACTCACACACTGAATAGACACAACAAATGTCTTCTTCCAGCCCTCCAAGCCTCCTATTTCCTTGTGCAGTTTCTCTTGGGGTCCAATGTTGCCACCTGTGTGAATTGGCCTCATCACACAACCATCAAACTCAAAAGTAATTGTGCAATCTCCAAGGAATGAATTCCTTCTGCATGCAAGAGATATCCTCCATGGAATATTCTTGCAACTGATAGTACACTGTCCCATCACTTGATCTCAATTGGGTCTCTGACTGAACTGACATGCATGAGTTATTTATGAGAGAATATTCAGTTATCTGAAGTGCAGCAATTACATGCATGCATGCATTAACTAACAAAAGTCACAATCAGTTCCACAAACTATTGGAACTAATCTAACTGGACTTAACTCAGATAACTCAGCTAACTAATTACAACTCAAAGTACAACTCATCCTCCTCTCCTTAATCAAGGGATAAATTCCTCAATCAATGGAGAAACTGTTGCATATCTTCACATAGACTTCATGTTTGATTTCCTACAACTAATTAACTCAAGATGAATTAATTAATTATTTTACAAATAGCTGCTAAGATCAAATTCAAATTTTACTTCTTAATTTTAGTTCAGGGACTAACTAAAATTGGAAGGTATCCCGAAATGCTATTAATAGCAGTGCTATTTTTAGCATTTCTTATTGCTATTTTCAACAAGATGGGGATAGATAGAGGGAGGTAGGAGAGAAAGGGACAAAGAAGAAGGATGAGAGAGAGGGAGTGACAGAGGGACAAAGAGGGAGGGATAGAGAGATGGAGTTGGAGGGGGAGAGAGGGAGGGAAGAAGAAAGACATAGAGAGTGTGAAGTGGAGAGGGAGGGCGTGATAAGGGAGAGATGCAGAGAGAGTGTGTATGTTTGTGGGTGAGATAAAGAGACAAAGAAGGGGGGAGAAAAGGAGAGATAAGGAGAGAGGGATGGATATAGTAACAGAGTTAGAGGATAATGAGAGAGAGGGAGAGAGAAAGGTGGGAGAGAAAGGGAGAGAGAGAGGATGTGAAAGAGTGGAGAGAGGGAGGGAAAGAGAGATGAAGTTGGAGGGGGGGAGAGAGGGAGGTAAGAAGAAATACATAGAGAGAGAAAGGTGGAGAGAGAGAGGGAGTGATAATGAAGATGGAGAGAGAGGGAGAGAGGATAGCAGGAGGAAAGAGAGAGAATCAGGGGAGAGGGAGAGAAGGGGGAGAGAGAGAGAGAGAGGATGAGGAGGGAGGGATAGATATATAGGTTGGAGAAAGAGAGTGTATGTTTTGGGGGTGATATAGAGACATAATGGGAGATAGAGATATTGATGGAAGCTGAAGAGAGGGAAGAAGAGAGAGAGGGAGAGAGGGAGGGACAAAGAGTTCTATAAATATGGATTGAGAGAGCGTGTGTGTTTCAGGTGTTGAGATAGAGAGATAAAGAAGGAGAGATGGAGGGAGATATAGATCTAGATGGAGAGGAAGAGAGGGAAACATATTTCTTTCACTGGATGCATTGATTTTAGTGTAGATGGATATCTCTAATAATATTTCATTGCTTGCACTATATGCATTTATTTTAGTGTAGATGTTGATTTCTAATGATATTTGATTTCTTGCACTAAATGCATTGATTTCAATTTAGATGATTTCTAATCCTATTCGATTGCTTGCACTAAATACATAGATTTTAATGTAGATGGTGATTTCTAATCCTATTTGATTACTTGCACTAGATGCATTGATTTCAATGTAAATTATTTCTAATCCCATTTTATTTCTTTCACTAAATACATTAATTTCACTGTAGATGGTGATTCCTTATCCTATTTGATTGCTTTCACTAAATGCATTGATTTCATTGTAGATGTTGGTTTCTAATATTATTTTCTTACTTGCACTAGGTGCATTGATTTGAGTGTAGATTTTGATTTCTAATATTATTTGATTGTTTGCATTAGATGCATTGATTTCAGTGTATAAGTTGTTTTCTAATCTTATTTGACTAGTTGCATTAGATGCATTGATTTCAGTGTAGATGTTGACTGTACATTAACTTTAAAGTGATTAGATTAACAATGTGCATTTATTTCAGTGTACGCACAAAAAATTATTGGCAATGCACATTGATTTTTGTGTTATAGTAATTCAACTTATTAATATTTGAGAGCAAGATAGACAAGGTATGATGTTTACTACCACGACTCGAGTTAAAGATTTAAATGGTTTACGATTTCAACTGTCCTTTTCATATAATTGATATGAAAAGATGACAAAACTAATAAGGGTGACAATACGAATAGTAGCAGAAAATAGTTTGAGATTGATCATAATAAATACTATTTGTAATTGACTACATTATTATTATTCACATTTTATATTATTCAGCACTATTACATTGTCACTTTACATTCAATTTTTTTATTTCATCATTTTTTGTCATTAAAATTATTAACAATATTTATCATCTCAACAAACTAAGGTAAGTAAGAAAATTTAAACTTAATAGAATCTCAGACATATTTAGCATATTTAAAATGATTATATTAATACTAGATGTATTCACATATTATTGATAAAATTAATCATATCTTCGATAGATTTTCCTTGGCCGCACACAACTGAAACCATCCTAGATCCATCTTAACTTTGGATCTATCAAGCACCAAGAGGAATCAAATAACTTGAGGTGAAAAATTTTCCTTAAGTTTTTCACTCAAAAATGAGGTTTGCACCTCGAAAAATTTGATCCCTCTCGGCGCTTGATAGATCTAGAGTTAAAATGGATCCAGGTTGGTTTATATTGAACTAAATTTGAGTTTACTAAACACCATTTGTTTATTCAACTTATAATTTAATAAATTTGTCAATATATAATATTTTAATTGTTTAAATTAAATATCTTATAATGATGGGAATATCTTAATTGGACATTACAAAAAAGACTTGAGGACCACTTGTATCACAAAATAAACAAACTAAAATAAACTGGCAATAAAGGTAACAAAACAAGAAACACACCAATCAAATCTTAAATATTAACAAATAAATTAATCATTCTATCAAATATCATTTTCAATGGTCACATCTATCCCTATAGTTATCGCATTCTCCCGTATGTTTTCTCTTTCGATTTCTAAACTATGAATTAGCCATTTATTATTTCTACTTCAAATATTGTCCTTTCCATTTGAAATTTTGTCTCTCCATCTCCTATCCCAACATGGTTGAAGCATTCCACAAAATTCCACAACAAAAGTTATTGATCTTGGCATAAATTTAATTTTGACCATAAGCATTGGAAGAGACAAAAATTGAATTTCATTATAGGGTTGCAATTATTATGTGCAATTCGTTTTGGGCCCATACTTGATTGTTTTGGATGAAATTCGTTTTGGGCCCTAATGGTTAACAGCAAGTGTTTCCTCCTAAGAGGTCACAGGTTCACAACGAGAGGGTGGTAGAGTATATATGTCTTCATAGACTTAGCAGTCAAATCTTTGCAGGGAGGTGGGTCCTTTGTCTCAAACAAGGGGGGCTCATACAACAATTTAGTGTCTGGCTTGGTCGTGACCTTAAAATTGGATAATAATAATAATATTCACAACAAGATAAGAAATCATTTAGCTCAATTCTCTTGAAAAGGACACAACTCCATGGACAAAAGAATACATTTAGATTTTTAATTCATCACATTGGTGGAGTAATAAAACCAAAAGGTTTTCTCTCTATAACTTATATAGTATATTTATAATTGTGATAGTGGACACCTTCAGGGTTTTTGAAATTTTAAATATTGCATATCCCAATCTCAGATGGGTCATGTGTCAATTTTATATGAAAAATCATGGATTGTTGGATAACCCCAGTGCAAGGTACCAATTAGACGTTACACCATTTTGGGTAGGAATCCCATTCGGTATGTGGGCCAAGCCACCACCATGTTTTTTTGGACGAAAAGAGAAATATTTGAGAAAACTAATATAACTCTTGAAAAACACAAGTTACAATAGCTTTGTGAAATACTATGCAAGTAACTCACAAAAGACATATCCACAACCAACATAAATAATATGAAACTTTAAAGGAAGGATGCGAGCATAATTCAATTAAGATACATGGATAAAGAAAGTATATGTTTATCCATTGTGAATTAGTTTGCAACTAGGAACAACAATAAAATCACAAATAACATACAACTTCAAATAAGATATGTGTTATAAACCAACTGAAATTGTTCATTAACTTTGACACATGTAAATACAAACACATACCATTGAATCACCACAAGATAAATCCCACAATTCTCAATAATACATACATGAAATTGTTGCCATGGCTCAATGAGCTTCTCTATATTATGTTGAAATGTCTAGTGCACCATTACAAGAATCACCCATGAAATCCACTAGTGGAAATGATAAGCTATCACTTCATTTCTCAGAAGGACGTGCAAGATTTCCTAAACAAGGTGCTCAAAATGGAGTCCAAAAATAAAATTCCTTTCTATCTAGTTATGAGGGTATATTTATATAGAAATTAAGTGACTCTTCAGCTCCCTTCATGACTCTTCAATTACCCTCATGACTTTTCAACTTCCACTTGACTTTCATTTCTACATTTATTATATTTCTAATTTCAAAATACTTTCATTTACAAACATTAAATGGAAATTAAGAAAACAATATATGTTCATGGAGCAAGATGCATAATAGGTATGTAATGTGCCTCAATGTGTAAATATCGAGTCATGTATGTGTGCCAAGCCTTGCATTCAGTAGCAACCGATTTGACTTTTTTGTGAAATATCATTGTCAAATCTTACTTGGCATTCCAAGGCATCATGGAGAAACATCTTTGATTTTGTTTTCATTTAGCTCAAAAGCATCGAACTCTTAGATTGAAGCTTTGTTGGCTCCGCAACATACATTTTAATTTCTTTATTTGTAACTTCTCGATCATCCCATACAACAACTTTTTTTATATGATCTAATACCTCTTGAATCTCTCACCTAACTTATTCTTCTAGCCTTTTCTCTCTCGGTGCACCAATAGAGGGTATTCTATGCACTTTGACGAGATATTCCAACAATGAATATGAATATTTTGATAAGAAGATATCATTATAACCATGTTTTTACTCAACTTCCATGTGATTGCAAAAACATCCTTACTCACACCTTGTCCAATTCCGTAGTCAATCTGCTTTTTTTGGATAGTTTTTCAGTGCATCGGGATACTCCATGCTCCATTCCTGGATGTAATCCATGGCCAAGAGTGAATTTTATCAATTCTCATTACCCTTCCAATTCTCCATGCATCTCTGGGAGTGGGGCTGCTACCTTGTGTAAGACCATGATTTCATCATAGACTCGCCTTATGACTTCCATTGGTACTTTAAAATTCCTTAAGAATTGTTGGCTATAGATCTTCCTTGCATGAGTTTGTCACTGACAATGCATGATTCGCTGCATGAAGCTGATCATTTTGTTGTTATGCAATGGCTAATTCTTCCTTTAATTTCTCAACTTCCTTCATCAAAAGATATACATTATTCTTAGTTGCAGCCACAAATACAATGTCGATAGAGGCTTTATAGTTGTAGGATTTGTTCTAGTTTCCATCACAATTTCCCTCTCTCAGGTGACTGATATAGGATTATCGAGATCTCTCAGAAAACACTTTCACCTTTCTTTGGTAATTTTGAGCTTGAACTAATCAAATGTGAATCTTAAAAGATCTAGTATCATGTCATCCTCTTCAAATGTGACCCCCATTTCATTAGTTGAAAAGTGGATCTTCATTGTAGACAATGTTGTTTGTACTTAAAAAAAAATCAACCTAGACCCTTCCTTTGCTTTATCATCTAGCTCCTTGGCAAGTAATTCCTCTTCTAGCTACTTGGCCAATGCCTCTTCTTCCTTGTTATTTCTTTTTGCTTCTTCAACTTGTTTTCTTTTCATTTTTTTCGTTCTCTCCTCTTCTGCGATTTTCTTTCTGGCTTCTTCTTCTTTCTTAGTGCTTCCTACTTTTGTTTTTCTTGTTCTTCCTTTTTCTTCATTTCCTCTTCCTTTTGCTATTTTTTGTGTATCCTCTTCTTTCTTTTTTTAGGCTTCTTCCTTTCCTATTCTTGATTTCTTTTAAGTTTGACTCTTTTCTCCTCTAAATGCATGTTCTCTTCTGATTCCTCTTCTAAATGTTCAGGGTTGTTTGTAGTTTTAGAGGAATCTACTCCTTTATTTGCGGCAATTTCTTTGGCAACATTAAAGAAATATTTATCTTTTCTTCTTCTTCCTAAATAACTGGAACATACATCCAACCATACTTTATTCTTGCATACTGTCGAGTGACAACAACCTTAGAATAATATGATTACCCAACTCTCCAAACTTAAGGTGTTCCAATAAATTTTCTATACCCACACCAACAAATCCAGAGACCACAACAACTTCGTCCATCATGAAATTTTGTATAACACAAACACAACGAAAGCACTCGCACATAGTATCTGTGAAATTTTCAAAATATATTCAGAAGTCTCAAAATGATAATTTCATCTCTTACTGGACTTGCCCAGCAATAATAGTAGTACAACATGGTTCGAGGAAGGCAACACAAAGCACTCGCACATAGTATCTGTGAAATTTTCAAAATATATTCAGAAGTCTCAAAATGATAATTTCATCTCTTACTGGACTTGCCCAGCAATAATAGTAGTACAACATGGTTCGAGGAAGGCAATCACAAGTTCCGTATGTATTTTAAAACAACTTAAATCCAAGTTAGTAGCCACTAATTCCATAGCTTTTCTGACTGATATACCACAAATAAAATGAGTGAACCATTTTAGTTGTCAAATTTAGCGTATTTTCAAAAATAACGTGAAAGGAGAACTTTAGGTTTGCAATCGTGAGTAATGTGCCGTTTGGAACCCTAACTTATCCCGTACGAAATGTGGGGTTTGGAATATTGACTTGACTTGCGTAAGGTGGGGTTAGAAATTTCTGTGGTCAATAAAGCGACTGAGGATGGCTGTGCGGTTCGCAATATCGACTTTTGGTGTTTCAAATTTATGTGGTCAATAAGGCGAGTGAGAATGGCAGTCGACTTCGAGAAGACAAAATGGTGGACGTACGTTACCAATGAACCTCTCAAAACGGCTTGGAAAGCAATAAAGTTCTTGCGTTGGAATTTGGTTGAAGTAAAAAGAGACCCATTTACTCACTAAGTACCAATTTCCAGGTCAAATCCAATAAACTCATACACATTACACAATTTGTATGATCTAATATCATAATATTGGGACGATTTTTAATATATATGTCAAATCTAACCCATAGAGTTGCAAAGTGTGTTTAATTTTTAGGTCAAATCCAATAAACTCATACACAATTTGTATAATCTAAGATCATAAGATTGGCATGATTTTAATATATATGTCAAATCTAACCCATAGAGTTGCAAAGTGTGTTTAATTTCCAGGTCAAATCCAATAAACTCATACGCATTACACAATTTGTATGATTTAAGATCATAATATTGGGGTGATTTTTAATATATATGTCAAATCTAACCCATAGAATTGCAAAGTGTATTTAATATTGTGATTTAATAATTCAATGATTTTATATCTTAATTTTTATTATTTAACTTTATGCTATAGGATTGGGATATTTTAACATTATTTAAGACTTATAGGTTCTATTATTTAATGATCTAAGACTTTATGCTATAGGATGGGGATGTTTTAACATTATCTAAGATTTTGTGTTATGGGATTGGGATATTTCAATATGATATAAGACTTTATGTAATAGGATTGAGATGTTTCATGATCGAAGACTTTATGTTATAGGTTTGGAGGTTTCAAGTAACAATGTTCATGTCAAATCCAATAATCTTACATAATATCTTTTATGTCGAATAAATAATTTAATAATCTAAAAAATTGTGCTATAGAATTAGGAAGACTCTATTTTCTTAGTCACCACCTACTAATATGCATGTCAAATACAACAAGTGGCATTACAAAAATCTTTCATGTATATATTATATTCCAACTACCTATATTTTGTTTCGATATTATATTTCAATTACCAATGTCCATGCCAAATTCAATAAATTCCTTACACACTATATATTATATTAAATAAATGATCTAATGACTTAAGGCCTTATATTATGTAATAAAATTGGGAAGACTTCCCTAATTAGATACAAATATCAATATGAATGTTAAATCCACCAGTGGCATTCCAAAGTCCCCACATTTAGATATTAGGTCCCAACTGAAATTGTCAAGTCAATAAAGGTTACTTGACTAGAACTAAAAAAATGTGTGGAGCTTGCCTCATGTACCATTTTCTTAATATTAATATGTAGCAAAAAAGTGTGATGTACTATGACTCTTTTCTTATCAACCTTCTACTTTTTTAAGTTGAACATCATATATTGTAAATTATGGTTGAAACCTTCTTATAACACTAAGAAGTAAAGATTCCAATTTTACCGTTCATTGTTACGAGGTATTGTTGGAGTTGCTTGATGATACGTTGGATTTCCTTTACCAAACGCTCATGAGAACCCAATTCTTTCCTACCATGAATAAAAATCCGTATTTGGTGAAGAATCTAGTAGATTACTTTGCCTATGCCCATGCCATCAAATATAGAGACAACAATAGCTTCAACCATGGCATAATTTTCTCTAACACAAACAATAAAAAAGGATTTGTGAATATATACACAAAAATCTCAAAATGGAAATTTCTTCTCACTCAACTTCTCTGGCAATACTACCATGGTCCAAGGAAGGCAAACAAAAGTTTAGTAGATATTTTAAAACAAGTGGGATAAGTTGCAAAGAAGCTAGTCCTTTCCTCTTTGGATAATTTGATTACATTGTTATATGAAAGTTGTGGTTTAATTTATTTGTAATTGTTTGATTGCCCCCCACACAAAATCGGGGCATATATACTCATTTGGCCTATCTTTCCATAGTGAAATAATTCGATGGAATGTCTGGATGGAATTTCTCAACAAATGTTTGAAACAAACAATCTTCTTTCTATTTGTGGGATGGACTAATTAGGAAACTCTTTTAGCAACTATGACAAGTATTTTCTTTTCAATTTTTGGGACCACACTATTCAAGTTTTTGAGAATTGTCTACCTCATAATAAAGTAGATCATGCCTTAGAAGAATTATTCAATGCTTCTAGTGACATTGCATTGTCAAAAAATGTTAAGCTAGTGATATCTCAATGCTTGAAACTTTCAAAAGAAATTCTAGAATGTTGTTAATCGTCTTCCTAGGGAGACTACATGCTTTAGTGGTGACAATGAGTGGGTTGTGGCTACACCTGCTAATAGAGGGGAACATGCTAGGTTTGAACACTTGGACCACCCATCCAATTGCTTGACAAGATCAATGGTTGTGATCAATTGTCAAGTCACAAATTTCTTACCGAGTTTCAACTCTCAAACCCTTCATATTCAACATTTATTCATGTTCCTAGCCATTGGGAAATTAGTATCATTGAATGCATCCACATAGAGGATTTTCCCATTGTATATGAATTGATGATGTGCATGTACATTTGAAATGAGTGGTTGGAATGGTTTCCCTTTATGTCTCATATGCAATTGATCACTGGACCATAAGGAATTTCAACCCAACACACCTAACAATTTTTGGTTAGGATTCACTTTGTAAAAAGAGCGCAACAAATGGGATTGATGTCTAATTCTCAGAAGTAGAATCCTATATCGTAATTGAACCTCCTATTAATGTAATATTGTCACTGCTCGTTAATTAATTCTCAAAAGAAAATCATTGAGAGAAATATGCTCGCAGTATGTGGACCCCCCCCCCACCTCCCCCTATAGTGGTTTTGAAATGGGGATGGGGGGGGAGCTTGATGATGAGCTTCAATATTGCAACAAGAATGCTACAACTCCCAAGGCTACCAACTTTAATTATCAACCTGGGTTTCGTACAAGCTTAAGAGGTATTAGCACTATATGTGCAGCATGCAATGTGTCCTTCCTTCGTTTTCATGTTGTAATGTAGTGCATGTAATGAAATCAAATCCTAAACTAATTGCAGAAAATGAAATTCTCAAAATGGAAAACTTAACCTATTGCTGATCCGAATTAGATCCAGGAAAATTATCAAAGTTCTATGAATGTATCAAATCAGGACAGACTTCAAAAACTTGTGAACAAAGAGCTATTAGGAAGGACCTCTGGACAGTGGTATTTTGTATCCAGCAAGGAACAACGAGGACCTCAGTCAAAGTGCATTGATCGAGGCCCATGGAGACCGCGCAGGATGCAAACTAGTAGTTGGGAAGTCCGGATCATAAAACGAAGGCCGTTTCTAATTCATTTGGCAAAACCCCTTGAAATGGAAAGGCACCGAGCACTCGGTCATAAGGAAAGCCGGAAACCGTAGTAAAAGCACTAAAACCAAAGGCGAGTCCCGCGCTCCAAAATCGGTGGAATATCGGAGGCATGTTGGGTGGTAAGAAGAATTATCAGGAGACCCAGCTATGCCATACAACGAACGACGCGTGTCCATTGGATGAGAGAGAAAACCGCCTCTCATTGTGGGCTGACATCCGAGCAAGTCAACCACACTATAAGAGTGATAACCGTAGGATCTGGAGGCCCTAGATCTAACAGCGGAGATTGCGCTCGATGGGAAACTGGATTCGGAGGGAGAAAATAAGCTATGACATATAAAAATTTGAAGTCTGATTTGACCGGTGAGTTGGCGGATGAATCATTACATAACGTAACCGAAATACCAAACCGTTTGAGGAAGAGCTGGCACAGTTCGTGAGAGGACAAGTGGCCACTTCCCTGCGAGACGTTACACAGTGGCGATGACACAGAGGCAGGGAATTCCAAGCGAATAGCAGCAAGTGATTTGAAGAGGTAGAAGAGGAAGGAACAATCATGGACGTATTGGCTTTAAGCCATGAATGCACAGACAGAGAAAAAAGGAGAATCGAGCACTGTAAGAAAGAAGAGAATAGTGAAGAAGGAGACAGAAGAGACAGAAGCAGATGTAGAGAGCCAAGCTGACCTGCAAAGCTGAGGAAGAATCAAGTAGACAGAAGGCTTGAGAGGTTCAAGCCATCCCTGTGAGGATATATGTCGGGAACCGAGTACCAAATTGGACTCATCCCATTAAGACCAGTGAGGTCGAGACTTGGTAAGGAAGAGTCTGTGTACTCTAGTGGCTTGGGGAATCCAAGAACCACCCTACCAAATCATCTGTTTCAGGAGACTCAAGTTGAGCTCCTCATTGTAAAACTCTGCTTTAAAGACACAATAAAAGAAGGCCACCACTGAAAGATGGACCGGAGATGTAGCTTAGGAGGATTAGGTGAACTCCTTATTAATTTGTTGTGTTCTTATATTTGTTTACTGTGTTTCTCTTACTGTTTTCCATTTTCCAGTGTCTGTGTGTTTTGCAATTTGATCGATCTGTTGCCTAAGATAACATAGACACACACCAGCACATGAGTCTGTAATACCTTCATTCATTAATTAATTAATTGAGATCACTCATGAATGATTTTAAGATCAAGTGGCATCAGAGCTCTAGGTTGATAATGTTAGAGAAGCTTGTGTTGGATTTAGCTGTTGAATGCTAACTAGATCAAAGCTCAAATTAGGAGAAGGAGAGTTGGTCGAAACTAATCCTGAAATTGGGAGAGTCAATCCTCGAAAGACAATGTCAGAGGAAGGTTCTATGGGGCCAGATTCTCAATTCATAGATAGCTTCCTAGCCATAAAGTCCATGGTAGAGGAAATGTATAGGGAATTTAGAAAACACAAGGATGAAGATTCATCAGGCTCTAAACAAGACAAAGGAGAAGATGAGTCTCACTTCCATGACCACTCAAAATGCAAAGGGAAAGAAGAAAGCTTTCTCACACCTCCTAATAGCCCTAAACATAAAAAGAAGGCATCTTTAATTAAACTAGATGTCAAATTTGATTTACCTATATATGATGGAGAGTTTAATGCAAAAAAGTTGGATAGTTGGATTCGACAAATTTATGTTTATTGCAGAGTGCAGAGTATTGATTCAGACAAGAGCAAGATTCAGCTGGCAAGCCTACGCCTTGGAGGCACTGCCTTGGTGTGGTGGGAAGGCAGGACCTAAGCTTGCATGAAGAGACATGGTAAGACTATCTCTATTTGGAGTGAATTTGTTTCTACAATAAAAAAACAGTTCTATCCATTAGCCTACATGCAGCAAGTCATGATGAGCTGGCAAACTCTTTGACAGATGAAAGGGAAAAGTGTACAAGGATACACTCAAGAATTCAGAAAGAGAGAATTGATTCTAGGAATCTCATTAGATTCACTTGAGACTCTGTTGAAGTACATCGGTGGTCTACACAGCTACATGAGACACACTATCCTCATGTTTAATCCCACTAGTATAGATGAGGTATCTGTTCAAGCTACTCATCTAGAAGCTAGAGGATAGAATGGAAGTCCAAAAGTTGGGGGATCATCCCAACCCACTGCAAGCAAGAATAAGGAGAAAAGAAAGTATAAATGGAAAGCAAGGATGGCTAACACTACACAGAAGAGCAAGTCTTCATGCACCCACTGTAAAAAGGATGGGCATGATGATGAGCACTGTTGGATTCTACATCCGGAGCTGAGACCTAAGAAGTTCGAGGGCAAGAAGAAGAAGACTACTGCAGCTATTCAGAAAGATTTGGGGTCAGATTCAGGAGATGAAACAACTATTACAGCCAAAGGTATAAAAGGTCAGAATTCTAACGCATCTACTAGTAATTCTGCACAATCTACTATTGATGAAGAAAATGGGAGAAAAAGACATGAGATTTTCCATATTCGAGTTATTTCCAAACATCAAAAGATTGATGCTTTGTTTGATAGTGGCTCACAAGTAAATTTATTTTCTAAAGCAATTGTAAAGAATTTGGGATTAGTGACTACACCTCACAAGAAACCATACCCATTCGGATGGTTAAATGATAAAGCACAACTACAAGTGACTAGACAATGCAAACTCAAGTTTTCTTTTGGGTCGTCATTTGTAGATGAGGTTGAGTTAGACATAATTCCTTTGGATATATATGGAATTGTTTTAGGAAGTCCTTACTTGTAAGACAGAAAAGCTATTTTCTATAGAGCTGAGAACAAATATCTACTTGTTAAATATGGAATCGAATAATGTGTAAGAGCTCATAAGCTCAAGAATAATTATACTCTCATAAAATCAGGGCAAACGTAATGAATGATAAATTAATGCAAACAATTCTTACAGATGGTTGTAAAGGAAAAGAAACCTGATAAAACTAATGTATTTGAGGGCTACAACGCTAAACAACAAGCTGATTTAGAAAAGATTGTTTCAGAGTATGATATCTTGTTTCAAGAACCTAAAGGTCTGCCACCCAAAAAGGAAATAGTGCATGATATTATTTTGTAGCAAGATGCTCCATTGCCTAACATTTGAATGTACAAGTTGTCTGCTTTAGAGAACGCAAAAATCAAGAAGCAGGTGCAGGAGTTTCTCGAGAAAGGGTTCATCAGACCTAGCACATCACCATGTGGGTCACCAATCGTTTTGGTGAGAAAGAAATATGGCTCGTGGAGAATGTGCATTAATTACCGAGCACTGAATAAGATAACAATAAAAAATCATTATCCCCTTCCTCGCATAGATGATCTTTTAGATCAATTGAAAGGATCTGTTTATTTTTCCAAGTTAGACTTGCATAGTGGATACCATCAGGTCAGAGTTGCAGAATAAGATGCATTAAAGACTACTGTCAAAACAAAGCAGGGATTGTATGAGTGGTTGGTTATGCCTTTTGGCTTAACTAATGCTCCTGGTACTTTCATGAGATTAATGAATGATGTACTCAGACCGTTTCTTGATGATTTTGTTATTGTGTATCTGGATGACATTCTGATATTTAGCAAAACATGGGAGGAACATTTAAAGCATGTTAAGCAGACACTAGATGTTTTGAAAAGAGAAAAACTTCATGTTTGGTAAAACATCTTTGAATTATTTGGGACATATAGTACGGGGTGGTGAATTGAAGATAGATCCCTCTAAGGTGACAGTCATTGTAAACTGGCCTAAACCCAAATCTGCTACAGAAGTTAAAAGCTTCTTAGGAGCAGCACAATATTGGAGAAATTTCATTCCTAAATTTTCCTCAATTATAGCTCCCTTACATGCTTTAACAGGATTGAACAAGGTGTTTCAGTGGGGAGGCAAATAGAAGAAATCCTTCGAGACCTTGAAAGAAAAGACTAGTACAATGCCTGTACTAGCACTGCCTAATATTTAAAGACCATTTAAGATCCAAACGGATGCAAGAGACTATGCCATGGCAACAGTGTTGACACAGCATTGTAAACCTGTTGGAAATAATACTTAGAGGGGGGCGTGAATAAGTATTAGCAAATCAGATACTTTTTCATTTTCTTACTCAGATTCATATACGCTACTTCAGTTAAGGATATCCGCGTATATACGCGAATGTGTTAAAAGCAACTAGCGTACATCCAGTAACCTTTATGATTTAGTTAGTTCATCTTCAGTGAATGCATCAGAACATTATTAACCATATGAATAGTAAACATAATAGATCATCACACATAAAGAGCACACATGAACACCATGATATAAGGTGGACACCCAATGTGGGTGAAAACCACCTGCTGCAATTTGTTTCTATCTTCCTTTAATAAGAAACTTCTTTTACAATGTACTGGTGTAGTCCTTTACCAGTACGCAGGATTTTACCTGCAGAAGGCTACAACCTTCTTAGCTCTTATACTAGCCATTCCATTTACTAGTACGTAGGCGTTGGCCTAATGAAGGCTCCAACCTTAACTCGTTTTCCAGCTGCTCCTGGAAGGGAGCTACAACCCCCTAGCTCTTGTACTGGCCAATATGTTTACCAATATGTAGGTGCTGGCCTATGATCATCCAGGGACCACGTTTCATACATTTTCATACTAGATCCATAAAACAATCACCATTGCAATACAAGCTACATCATCAACCTTTGAATCACCTAATACTGAAACCCTATCAACAACACAGTCACTAGAACACAGAACAGACTACATAACTCTGCAACAACAATCAAATCAAACAGAAACTTCAAATATCATACTTCATACTATATACGCTATTTGGACGAACCCAACCTGCGTGTATACGCGCTTTTACCAAAGACAACCCGCGTATAGATCTGCAAATTCTAACTCATAACTTTGTAGCTATTTCAGACATCATCACATACCCAGATCATAACATTCGTACAATGAACATGCGTCAATAGATCTAGTCTATCCATAATCAAACCATATAATGATAATCATTCCAAGCCTTAAGATCCCAATCCATCATTCATCATCCTTCACATGAGTGCCTGCTTGGTTCAGGTCAAGCAAGGCATCACCAACCCATAACCAGCATCTAGATCTCACACTTTATCAGATGTTCATCACTTCCTCACTCTTTTCCCTCTCTCTTGGCCTAATGATCTTCTCCTTATATAGGTTTAGGTTTCTCTCAATACCATGGTCCAAAACCATGTCGAACCAATACCTTGGACCCAAAACATGGGGTTGTCATTTCGAACCAAATACCATGGACCAAATACCACGGACCAAAACCATGGTTTCCGACATGTACACGGCTTTCCTTCTGTGAACCTGCGTGTGTACATGTATGCACCTTTTTCTTAGATAACCCACGTATATACGCACTTTCATCATGGTCAACCTGCATATATCTCTCTCTTTACCTGCTGCACTATGATCTGTCCTCTGAATGAGTTGCCATCAAGGACAACACTTGTATCATACCTCTGAGTAAGTTGCCATCAAGGACAACACTTGAATCATAATGCCAACAATCTCCCCCTTTGGACTTGATGGCAACAACCACACCAAGTTACTCTCCCCCTTTGACATCAAGGGCAAAGGGCAAACCAAGATATTCTCTTCTTTGATCTCCATCTACTGTCCATACTCCCCCTAAGTATCTGTTGAAATCTCTAATTGAGCTCCCCCTTTGTCCATGCTCCCCCTGAGCACATGTACGATCTGCAAAAGCATAACATGACTCTATACATACATCCATCACCCAACCAAGTGGGGATATACCAATTGTTTACATATGACAACCAAGTACATATACATGAGTCAACAACAAGAACCATTACATTATCCATCCCATGCATAGTGGGGTAACAAAGTATATCATATGACTCACAAAGATCAAGGACCTAAACAAGACCATGATAGTTATCAACAGCTATCATACACCATATGATCTACATTATAAGCATCTAGCATCCAAATCTGTGACCTGCAATCCATTCTTCTGGTCAAGCAAGATATGTTAATAAGCATCATCACCAAGAACTTCTAACCATAATGCCAACAATGCATTATTTGAAGTATATGCTCCCCCTGAACCTGTGCCATGCCATCATCAAAACAGTGACTGAACCATATCAGACTTCTGTACTGCTGTTTTTCTTCAGAACATCATATGCGCGACTCTGAAGCATATAACTCACGTATATACGCGACTTGTCTTCATGAAACCCGCATATGAGATTTGAAACACTGATGTTCCACACTTCCAACTACCTCTGAATCTGTCATGTCTGTGTACTCTGCTATGCCACATCTTTCTGGATGTACTTCCTTTTTCTTCCATATCTTCAACTGTGATGATGTTTTCTTCCTTTGGTTTGGTGTACACAATCTCCTCTCGCATTCCTTTGCTATGTGTCCAAATTTGTAACATGCATAACATCTTATATGTTTCTTATTCCTTCTATAACAATCAACAGCTTTGTGACCAAACATATTGCGAAAAAAAATATCCTTTGAAGTACCTGGAACGTGAATATCTTTCTGTGTGATGGTCTTGAACCAACCTACTTTTGCATCTAGTTGCAACATGTCCATGATTATGACATACATAACATTCAACATTATTCATCGAAGGAAATAATCGTCTATCACTTCCATAATTAGGAGCAAAATATTTTCTTTGAGGAATTTCTTCCCTTGGTTGCTGATGGGATTGACCTCTCAACTTCTTGTTAGGGATTTCAGATTTTGCATTAGAGTTCCTTGTCTCACCTTCAATAGATTCATGAAAACCAAGACTAGTTTTGAGAGCAGGAGATCGTTGACTACTAAGAATATCATCCAAAATCTTAGTACTATCTTGAAATTGCAATAGTTTATCCTTTTCTTCTAATTTACTTTTCAAGATATTTACCTCAACCTCATGTTGTTCTTCCTTTTCCAAACATTGCTTCTTCAAAGTTTCTTCAGACTTTCTTCCTTCTTCCACTTGTTGCCTTAGTTTGAGAATCTTATTTTCTTGTTCTTCATTCAGCACCTGCATCATTTGACGAACTCTGAAAGCACATTCCAACTGAGCTTTTAAGCTGATAATTTCTTCTTTGAGGGCACTGTCCCTTTTGCTAGGTAGATCTTCTTGATCTATGATTTTATCTGATACTTCATTTGCTTGTCCATCTTCAATCTGAGGTGATTCAGGATCTGAATACTTGCTTCCACTCACCGGCAGGCTGTCATTGTTCCTTTGAGCTGTCTTCTTCTTTTGACGTGCTTTCTTTCCCATTGTTCTACAGATCTCCTTCAAGCGATCAAGCTTCTACCAAAGGACCTGCTCTGATACCAATTGTTGGAAATAATACTGAAGGGGGGGGGGGGGGTTGAATCAGTATTATCAAATCAGATACTTTTTCATTTTTTTACTCAGATTCATATATGCTACTTCAGTTAAAGATATCCGCATATATACGCGACTGTATTAAAAGCAACTAGCGTACATCCAGTAACCTTTATGATTTAGTTAGTTCATCTTCAGTGAATGCATCAGAACATTATTAACCATATGAATAGTAAACATAATAGATCATCACACATAAAGAGCACACATGAACACCATGATATAAGGTGGAAACCCAATGTGGGTGAAAACCACCTGCTGCAATTTGTTTCTATCTTCCTTTAATAAGAAACTTCTTTTACAATGTAATGGTGCTATCCTTTACCAGTACGCAGGCTTCTACCTGCAAAAGGCTACAACATTCTTAGCTCTTGTACTAGCCGTTCCATTTACTAGTACATAGGCACTAGCCTACTGAAGGCTCCAACCTTCACTCGTTTTCTAGCTGCTCCTGGAAGGGAGATACAACCCCCTGGCTCTTGTACTGGCCAATATGTTTACCAGTATGTAGGTGTCGGCCTACGATCATCAAGGGACCACGTTTCATACATTTTCATACTGGATCCATAAAACAATCACCATTGCAATACAACCTGCATCATCAACCTCTGAATCACCTAATACTGAAACCCTGTCAACAACACAGTCACCAGAACACAGAACAAACTACATAACTCTGCAACAACAATCAGATCCAACAACAACTTCAAATATCATACTTCATACTGTATACGCTATTTGGACGAACCCAACCTGCGTGTATACGCGCGTTTACCAAAGACAACCCGCGTACAAATCTGCAAATTCTAACTCATAACTTTGTAGCCATTTCAGACATCATCACATACCCAGATCATAACATTCATACAATGAACATGCGTCAATAGATCTAGTCTATCCATAATCAAACCATATAATGATAATCATTCTAAGCCTTAAGATCCCAATCCATCGTTCATCATCTTTCACATGAGTGCCTCCTTGGTTCAGGTCAAGCAAGGCATCACCAACCCATAACCAGCATCTAGATCTCACACTTTATCAGATGTTCATCACTTGCTCACTCTTTTCCCTCTCTCTTGGCCTAACGATATTCTCCTTATATAGGTTTAGGTTTCTCTCAATACCATGGTCCAAAACCATGTAGAACCAATACCTTGGACCCAAAACATGGGGTCGTCATTTTGAACCAAATACCATGGACCAATTACCACGGACCAAAACCATGGTTTCCGACATGTACGTGCCTTTCCTTCTGTGAACCTGCGTGTGTACATGTACGCGCCTTTTGCTCAGATAACCCGCGTATATAAGCACTTTCATCACTGTCAACCTACGTATATCTCTCTCTTTACCTGCTGCACTATGATCTGTCCTCTGAATGAGTTTCCATCAAGGAAAACACTTGTATCATACCTCTGAGTGAGTTTCCATCAAGGACAACACTTGAATCATAATGCCAACAAAACCCATATGTTATCATTCTCAGACATTTAATTCTGTAGTAGGTAACTATCCTACATATGATAAATAATTGTATGCATTAGTAAACAGTGTGAAAAAGTGGAAACATTACTTAATGGGAAAAGAGACAGTAATACATCGGATCATCAACCACTTCAATATCTACACTCCCAGACTAAGTTGCAGCAATCAAGAAACTATAGATGGATGGGTTTTCTACTACAGTTTCATTTAGTCATAAGATATAAAAAGGGAATACATAATAAAGTTGCAAAGATGTTATCTAGACCCATTATAAATGCATCTACTATACTTAAGCATAATTTTGTGTTACATGAGAGTTACATTGAACAATATGCTCAAGATAGAGACTTTAAGGATGTATATGAAACTTTAATTCAAGGCAAACGAGTAGAAGAATTGGATTATCATGTAAAGGACCGACTTTTATATCATTGTGGGAATTTATGCATTCCACAAATTGAAAGAGTAAAGATAATTCGAGAAGCACACACTTCTCTAATATCAGGTCACTTTGGGGTAAGTAAAACAGTTGCACAGCTACAAAGATTTTGTTATTGGACAAAAATGAATGAGACAGTTTCTAGATGTGTAAGAGGGTGTACTATGTGTGCTAAAAGCAAGCCCAACAAAAGAAAACTAGGCTTGTACACTCCATTACCAGTTCCTTCTCATCCTTGGGAAAGTGTTTCCATGGACTTTGTTGGAGGACTGCCTAAATCTAGGAAAGGTCATGATTATCTATATGTTGTTGTGGATAGGTTCAGCAAAATGTGATACCTTGTAATAAACAGATTACAACTGAACAAACTGCAAAACTGTTATTTCAACATGTATGGGTTCATTTTGGATTACCCACTTCCATTGTATCTGATCGATACACCCGATTTGTGGGGAAGTTTTGGTCAAGTATGTGGGAATTGATGGACACCAAACTGAAGAAAAGAACAGCTTTTCATCCACAAACTGATGGCCAGAAAGAAGTAGTCAACAGGACAGTGATCCAGTTGCTCAGGGGATATTGCAACAAACATCCTAAGCTTTGGGATGAGCATTTATGTTATGTGCAGCATGCTTACAACAGAGCAAAACATTCTTCTACACAAAGATCTCCTTTTGAGACCTATTTTGGTTTTCAACCAAAGTCTCCTTTGGATTTTGTCTTTGGTAAAGACACCACAGTTGAGGGACACAGTGATGTGGACAAGGCAACTAGGTTCATTGAACAGAACCAAGAGCTCCACCAGGCAGTACAGGAACAACTAGAAAAGAGCCAAGCCAAATAAAAGGCAAGGCATGACAAGCATCGAATGGAGCATAGTTTCCAAGTTGGTGATCAAGTCCAGCTATATATCAGTAAGGACAGGATGCAAGTGAATGTAAAAAGCTAAATCCTATCAGATATGGACCTTTCAAGATACTTGAGAAAATTGGTGAGAATGCTTTCTGCCTTGATCTACTAGCTTACATGCAAGTCGTAAATGCAGATTGCTTGAGATTGTTTGAACCTTCACTAATTGAGGATCCCGAAGAGCAGAGTCAATTGCCTTCTATTGATGACCTATTACCTGAATATCTTAATGAATTGCAGGAAGACACAGTTCTGGATAGGAAGGTGAGGACAATGCGCAGGGGAGATGTTGAGTACCTCAGAGTTGGGCTCAAGGGTTCAAAACCGAGTAGTGAAAAGTGGATAGAGATTGGACAAGTGAGACAATTGTACCCTCACTTAGTCGATGCTTGAAAACTAACTTTTGGTGGTCCAAAATCTTTTTTAGTGGGAAGTGTTAGGTAAACTTGACTCGGGATAGAGTCAAAGAAGGTTAAACAGTGATGGTTTTGGGGCACATGGGATTGTGCATCCATGGTATTCTACCCGTGGTATTATATGTAATAGAGCCTATAAAAGGCTGGAAGGACTTCATTGTAATGCAAGGCCTGGAGGTGAGCAGTGAAGGCTCACTTGGCCGGATTGGCCAGGGTTTTGGCTAGGATAATGATATTTCATTATGATCGGGTTTTTTCCCCGGACTTGAAGTTTTCCCACATAAACATGTGTGTTTATGTGTTTATGGTTATTTCTAGTTATTTTTATATTTGTTTCTCTCAGCTATTCTCAGTAATTAATTTGTGTTCTTGGGTAAATTTCTTAACAATTGGTATCAGAGCCAAGTTGGCTTGAGAAAAACGTATTTTGTTGCCAAGGGTTTGTATTGGCCTGGTTAATGAAGGGGATATGATTTGTTGCACTAATGCTATGGATATAGATCAACCAAACAAGAAGCATCGCATGTTTCCACGCTCCAGATCGAGATCAAGTCCTCCTGGTGAAGTCACCCTAGGCGAGGGTTTCAAAAATTCATCTCAGAAATTAAAGGCAGTTAAACTTGTCAAGAAGGCAGCAAAGAAATGAAACAAGGATACCCACAATTGAGATAAGTTGGGTCAGAATAGCAGCAAAAGTAAAAAAAAAAAAAAAAAATTAATTAATGAAGTCAAAATTATTGCATATAAATGGGCATACTACTGTAAGACCTGGTAAGGCATGTGTACTGGGTAATCACCGATAAAGTCTGGGTTAGACCTAGGTGATAGGGGCGATGTCGGGTTAACAATACCCCGGGTAAAAACTTTGAGGGGGGTAAGAGCTAGAGTGAGCGGGATTGTCTCACTTAGCAGGTTTGGCTAGAGTTAGTCAAGGAACCCCAAGTCAAGTTTAAGGGGGGAATTGTTAGGTAAACTTGACTCGGGATAGAGTCAAAGGAGGTTAAACAGTGATGGTTTTGGGGCACATGGGATTGTGCACCCATGGTATTCTACCCGTGGTATTATATGTAATAGAGCCTATAAAAGGCCGGAAGGACTTCATTGTAATGCAAGGCCTGGAGGTGAGCAGTGAAGGCTCACTTGGCTGGATTGGCCAAGGTTTTGGCTAGGATAATGAAATTTCATTATGATCGGGTTTTTTCCCCGGACTTGGGGTTTTCCCACATAAACATGTGTGTTTATGTGTTTATGGTTGTTGCTAGTTATTTTTATATTTGTTTCTCTCAGTTATTCTCAGTAATTAATTTGTGTTCTTGGGTAAATTTCTTAACAAGAAGGTCGTGATCCGAATTGGATCCATGAAAATTATTAAAGTTCTATGACTGTATCAAATCAGGATGGATTTCAAAAACTTGTGAACAAAGAGCTATCAGGAAGGACCTCTGGACAGTGGTAGTTTGTAGCCAGCAAGGAACGACGAGGACCTCGGTCAAAGTGCATTGACCGAGGCCCATGGAGACCGCACAGGACACAAACTAGCAATTGGCAAGTCCGGATCAGAAAACGGAGGTTGTTTTTGATGCGTGATTAGTGCTAATCGCGCATCGCTGGGCAAAACCCCTCAAAATGGAAAGGCCCCAAGCGCTCGGTCACAAGGAAAGCTAAAAACTGTGGGAAAAGCGCTAAAACCAAAGGCGGGTCCTGTGCTCCAAAACCAATGGAATATCGGAGGAATGTTGGGCGGTAAGCGGAATTGTCAGGAGACCCAGTGATGCCATACAACGAATGACGCGTGTCTGGCGGATGAGGGAGAAAACCACCTCTCATCGTGGGCTAACGTCCAAGCAAGTCAACCGTGCGATAAGAGTGATAACCGTAGGATTTGGAGGCCCCAGATCTAACGACGGAGATTGCGCCTAATGGGAAACTGGATTCAGAGGGAGAAAATAAGCTGCGGCATATAAAAGTCAGAATTCTGATTTGACCGCTGAGTTGGCAGATGAATCATTACATAACGTAACTGAAATATTGAACCATTTGAGGAAGAGCTAGCGCAGTTTGTGAGAGGCCAAGTGGCCACTTCCCTGCGAGACGTTACATAGTGGCGATGACGTAGAGGCAGGGAATTCCAAGAAAACAACAGCAGGCGATCCGAAGAGGTGGAAGAGGAAGCGAACAGTCATGAGATGTATTGGCTTTAAGCCATGAATGCACAGACAGAGAAAAAAGGAGAAGCAAGCACTGTAAGAAAGAAGAGAACAATGAAGAAGGAGACAGAAGAGACAGAAGCAGACGTAGAGAGCCGAGCTGAGCTGCAGAGCTTAGGCAACATCGAGCAGACAGAAGGCTTGAGAGGTTCAAGCCATCGCTATGAGGATATCTGTTGGGAACTGAGTACCAAATTGGACTCATCCCATTAAGACCAGTGAGGTTGAGACTTGGTAAGGAAGAGTCTGTGCACTCTACTGGCTTGGGGAATCCAAGAACCACCCTACCAAGCATCATCTATTTCAGGAGACTCAATTTGAGCTCCTCATTGTAAAACTCTGCTTTAAAGACACAACAAAAGAAGGCCACCACTGAAAGCTGGACCGGAGACGTAGCCCAGGAGGATTGGGTGAACTCCTTATTATTATGTTGTGTTCATGTATTAGCTTATTGTGTTTCTCTTATTGTTTTCCATTTTCGAGTGTCTCTATGTTTTGCAATCTGATGCATCCATTGCCTAAGATAACATAGACACACACCAGCACACGAGTTTGTAATACCTTCATTCATTAATTAATTAACTGAGATCACTCACGAGTGATTTTCAGATCAATTGCAAGGAAGAAAATAGAAGGAAAGAAACCTATTCTAATTACATAAAGTAAATATCATGAAGTAAATGTCAATAATTACATTTCAAATAGTTTAGGTACATTAACAAAGTTCATTGGATGTGGCAATCATCATTGTATTATCCATTTCATAAATCTGTCCATTAGCCCAAATCGTTGAAATGTTTTGCATGGGTAAAGAGGCAAGTCTTAAGTGGTCTTTAGTCTTCCCTAATCATTCATTTAGATCTTATGGGTCTTGATTCAACCCTAAGAGACAATAACCAAGCTTCTTGAGCGAATCTGGGCAAGTATATACATGTTGGAAGAGTACTGTAGGAAACAACAAATTTACTACAAGAAACTATAATTCACCGAATGACCAAGAAAATAAAATCCGAATTGGATGGGAAAATTTTTTTTGTTGACTAGGATGTCTTAGGTCTCCATTCCAAGTAGAATCACTCAAAAACACCTCTACTAACCCATGCTAAAAAATAGCAGAAAATTACTAGTCTAAATTCTAGAAATTCAAGAACTAGTGAGCTAGTAAATCTATCAAATTCCTAACCTAATCAAGTGAAAATGCAATGGGATAATTTTTTTTATTAACTACATTCTTTTTATGATCTAATGGAAGTGGAATAAACTCAATTGAATCTCGTTAGCATGCTCTAAAAAATAGAAGAAATTTATTGTTGTTTGCCACAAGGGGCTTCCACAAATCTAGATTTGGGAATAAACAAACTAATCCAAGTAGCTCAATGATTACTACAACCTTCCAAAATTTTTATAATTATGAAATTATGCTTTTGATCCTACAAAATTACTTACTTCAACCATTTAACCCAATCCTACAACAAGAAATCATTAATACTAAATGCAGAAATAGAAAACAAGAACAAGAGGTGCATGCCAATAAGAAGTAAAGTAAATGATACAAAATGGTTTTAAGGCTACTGGGATGGCCAAGCCCAATGAAATTTAGAGTCCTATGAAGGATCCCAAGGTTTAGAAGTTGAACATGACACCAATCTACATTATTTCCAGTAACACAATTACATCCCTGCAGAAAATGAAAGTGGAGTTGCAAAAATATGAGTTCTCTCCACAAGAAGACTAATAAAAATCAACCCCTAGAGGAAAATTCGACTTGGTACTTATACAAAATGATTAGGAATCATCCCCCATGAAATTAGGAAGCTTTCCCCACCATAATTCCTTGATTAGTGGATTTGGTTCCCAATACTAGGAATCTGGATTAAATGGCAGGGAACACCTTCCTACATTTTCTCAATCATTGGAGCTCTAGAATTTGAGCCATAATTCTAGAATATCTTGTTGATTTATTATTTAATATTGATCCTCCTGTAGTAGGGAGAAAGTCCTTAAATTATCCCATCTTCCAAATCTTCATAATCTGCCCCATATTCTCACAATATTCCACAAAAATAAATAATATTAGGCACAAATATGAAATTATCCATAAACCTTCCTAAAGTTAAAAATACATTATCTAATGAAAAAAAAGAGGTTTAATGTGTTGAAGGATGGTAAAATGGGCCTTAATTTATGTCTAATTTAGAGGTCCATCAGTTGTAATTCATGAAGACTATCAAATGTGCCCCCCTTGGATGAACATATTACAAAGATCAATTGGTAAGAAGTAAAGGGGGCAGCACTGCTTCTGTGCACATTGGTGGATCTAAACATTGCAAGGGTGGGGAAGTAGGTTTTCCGCAAATTTTGATGTTAAGGGATGTATATTCTTTGCAAACCACAATGACTAGAAGTATCATACTTTGGACTACATTTAAATTATATATGGTTATCACCATCTTGTACGTGAAATACCTGATTAAGGGGAGCTCTCAAATGGTGAAGACACCCTCCAAGTTGTTACCAATTCTACCCTCAAAATAAACTTGTGCCAAGTGGATTCATGTGAATTTGTTTGTTAGTGGAACAACGAAAGATCCAAGAGCTACCTATTGATGATAGTCCCACATGTAGCTCTATATGAAGCTAGTTCTTTGATCCTTTCACTTTCAAATTGAATAAACTCATTACTAGCCTTTGGTCATTAGTGTGCAGCCGAAGTACCACTAAAATAGTTTGTTGGCACCCATCCTAAGGTTAAACTCTATAGGGGCAGTCTGAATTACCACAACGATAATATTTAGCCACTATGTCACAAACTTCCTTTAAATAAAAATTGTTAACAACACCCTAATCACCAACATTAAAGGGATGCAATTTCTTCAAAATTAGCATAAAACTACTCATTATTGTTTAACAAAGGTTGCATAATCGACAACTTGATACTTCATATGTGAAGTCGTCATATTATCATGTTTTCCTTCCTTGCACATTTTTTATCAAAATTGAAAGAAACTATAAAATTTAAAAGGGCATATTCCTTTCCTAATCATGAGATTGCAAGGCATTCCAACTTTGGAATGACCTGCTTGATTATTTGCAAGATGACCCCACTTATGAAGAAGAATTCCGCATAGTTCAATTTTAGTTTCATGTCATAATTAGATTCCATAAGGAAGTGGACAAGTGAGATAAGTGAAACACAAAGATACATTTTTTGCCCAATCCTCAAAATGTTCTTCTACTCTTCGGAAATGATGACAACTTCCATGAATTCTTTGCTACTAAACAAATCACCTTGTGTCCCTTTATAGTTAATGCTAAAAATATGAAATAGATCACACTCTAAATTTGGCTCTTATACATATGATATTAATATTATGTATCGGATCCAAATGAACATGAAATTCATCATCAAGAAAACAAAAGTGATGGGTTTTCTTAGCATTCCTCATGCTCAATATTTACCTAGGATCATTTAAATGAATATTATCCCATTAAAATTAGGAGTCTTACTTGTTTCTCAATCTCTAACAACTTGAGTGATAGTGATGAGTTTTCTTAACATTCCTCATGCTCAATATTTACCTACGATTATTTAAACAAATATTATCCCATTAAAATTAGGAGTCTTACTTGTTTCTCAATCTCTAACAACTTGAGTGATAGTAACAGGTTTTCTTAACATTCCTCATGCTCAATATTTACATAGGATCATTTAAACGTCTATTATCCCATTAAAATTAGGATTCTTACTTGTTTCTCAGTCTCTAACAACTTGAGTGATATCTATTTTAGCACGGAAAAATGAGGAAAGAAAGCCATTGTTTCTTCACCAAAATCTGGGCATCTATTAAACTCATTAAAACCTTCGGTTGATATATCTTTTATAAATGTAGACCAATCAAAATGGGAGATATGAATACTATATTAAAATAATATATAATCAAACTTTTATTTTGAATTAAAAAATCTATTTTGTCTAACCCAGAAAGTAAATAAATTGTAAAGCAACTTCTTTGATTAATAGTGGAATAGGGACCCCTTAACTAGTTTCTAGTTTTAGGGTAGGGTCAGGAATGAATCTTGTTCGTTGAGTTTTTATTGGTGGTATTTGATTACCACCTTCCCATACCCCTTCCCGCTAAACATCCCGAGGGGCCGTGCAGTTATTGTGGACCATTGGTTCTCATATACTTTGTTGTAGATTGTAGCCTTCAACTCTTTCATTTGTCTTATTAGTGGTGGCCTCTTGCGGCTGACCAAAGTTGCATATGGAATCCTGAATTGATTAACATCAGTTCACTATTATTTTTTTCTATGTGGATTACATCATTGGTGGAATGGAACAAAAAGAGCCTCCCCCTTCAACCTCAACCTGAACTTGGAGCTTTCAATAAATTGCTTGTTGATCCAAACCACTAAGAATGAGAACATTATTAGTTTCGAGAAAGGAAAAAAACAATATCAGTTAGGGATATTTATTCTATTAAGGGACCCTTTTGCATCCTTATATGGCATACCAAATTCTCGAAAACCCTTTTCTACATGAGATCTCGCTATTTTCTAGCATAAAGGTTATTATCCCTAGACTTTATTTAGGCTGTGTTTATGAAATGTAAGATATCTCAATTTTTATAGTTGTCTAATGTAACCTTATAATTTTATTGGAAAGTCCTTTACATAACATAGATTTAAAGCTCTCTTTTCAAACGCTCTAGGTGAAAAAGTTTGTTGGAGATTTATCACCACTCAAAGTTTATGGATGGAGGTGGCTCACAATGTTGAAGTTTCCTTTCCCTCTATGTATCGTATGTGCCCTAGTTAGGAACACAATACACTAAAGAAGCCCAACATAAAAGCACTTTGCATAGTGGAAATATAAGAACAGTGAAACAATAAAGTACACAAGTATTATAGGCCCAAAACTTGCTATTATTTGTCCTTCAATAAAACAAACATAGGGCTCTCGTACCAAGGATCATGGCCCTTTACACCCTGATACAAGACTAGTATACAACAATATACAACTAGGGCTTGAGGTCTGCTCCATTAGACCCTCAATTTTCCCAACAATCAAAGACAACACTGACAAATCACTTGTTGGTTGAGCTCCCTTTCAAGTCAAGTAGCCTTATAGGGTTGTTAGCTCAATTATCTCATTGAACTAATTTAACTGCTTGAACTGTGTTGGATGACTTCTTGGATTATGGTTCCTCAGATAGCCTCATTGGAATTAATGGGATGATGGGACCAAGCTTCACACTACTAGGGAGGGATATGGATTTATGATCAAACAGAGCCAACAACCAAGAGATGCTTTTAATCAACCTCTTTCAACCTTGTTGTCCACAGAAGATCAGCTCCCTTTTAACTTTTGTCCTAGCTATCCTTTGCCTCCAAACTCATAGTGAAATATCTCCTTTAATTTATTTGCATACCAAGTTTCTCAGAGTGGAAAATACTTTGTGTTCACATGCATATATCAATTGCTAAACATGTTGTTCACACCTCCATTAGTGAACATACTTCACCATGAATACTCAGCAATCCATCTATACAAACATATTAGCCTCCACACAAATTGTTGTCCAACTCTCTTTCTAAGGCATCTTAGCTGTTACTCGTCAAGGTTTAAGGTCCTTTTTAGCCTCCTATAGGGATTTGGCCTTCCACAATACTCGTGCACAATTCCAAATTCCTTTCAGTCTCCTATAGTGGGAAAATTTGAGGTCATTAGTCCTCCTTCTATGGCTTTGACCCTCTTCCCTTTGATAGAATAGTCTGCGGCCTCAACATAGAATTTTCAATGGATATCTTCCTCAACCTCGACTTGTATAGCATCCTTCTAAGGCTCAGAACACCTATAGAAAAATTGGCCTTGCTTTTGGGCAAAATCGAACTCTTCACATCACAAAACAAACCCTTCGTTTTCATCCTCTTCTAGCTCGACTTCTCCTTGAGGTTTTATGGGTCCTTCTTTGTCTTATGTTGATCACAAGAATGGATTTCTATGATGTGAGATCTCTCCATTGGTCTTTAAAATATAAAGATTCTCTAAAATTTCCTTAGGAACCCATTTTGTCCATCAAAGGCATCCTCCACAACAAATAGAACAAACGAATAATAACTTTGGGTTTGAAGCCCTCTAGCATGGGTAATTTTCCCACAAAGTGGATTTTCTCCTCACAAATAAAGCATCGAGGACTTGTGAGAGTACCACCCAAGCCACATGGTTTTCAACAATCCCTCTTAGTGGAGGAGGTACTTCCATTCCATGGAGGTAACTCGTTATGAACACAATATCCATTCATGACATATGTCATTGTTGCATAACCTACAGTATGAACAACACCTTCCTCAAAATTTTCTCTGCCACCATAAGCCTCTTGCTTCTTCTTCTCCTGATATGCTTTTCGGCCGTTCCAAGGTTCTTTCTTTCTAGGTGTAGAAGTCTCCTCACTTCCCACTGACCATGCACTCTTCTTGGGTTGTCGAATCTCCCTCTGACTTTGCAAACTCTCAGTCGAACTTGAATCCCTTTGAGTCTCACAAACATTCTTCTTCTCTTAATTTATAGGTTTTCCCTTTAGCTTGTATAGACTATTCTCCCTAACTCCAATAATTACTCCTGTGGAGTTAGAGCCTTTTGGCTTGAGCATCAACTTTCCATCTTGGAACAATACTTCAAACCCCTTAGCCTCAATCACTAAGATAGATAAGATGTTGCACTTGAGCTGTAGTACCCATAGTACATCCTAGACTCATAGCAGCCCTTCTAACTCCATATTGAATGGCACCATAGCTTACCCTATGACAAACTTTTGACTCTTACTCCCAACTTCCACATGAAATTTATAAGAGTCCCATTTGGTCAGAGTCTTGAAATGTTTCTTCTGATCCCATCATATTCTTCAATTGACTTAGCAATCTCCTTGTCAGTAAACTGCCATATCTTGTTCACCAACAAGACCAACTTGATCCTTTATTTTGAAGGACTATAGATGGACAACTCATCTAGCACATCCTAATACCTCAAGCCAACAATCAACTTTGTCATGTTGTTAGTCCTTCAACAACAAATCAACTAGCTCCATCTTAGGTTGCTTCCTATGCACACTTTAATTCAGTTGTCTCGTCAAAGTACCTCTAATACCATGTTGAATTTTCCCTTCCCTCTAGGTTTGTGTTGACAGAGATGGATACTACCAACAATTTAGGGGGGGCTCCCCCATATGAAGTCCCAAATAGACTTACAACGTTTGGTGTAGGATCCCCATCTGGTAAATAGGCCCAACTTCCATATCCTTAATGATTTTCATTGCCTATAATAATAAGCACAAGAGAGAGCGCATATACTTTCTAGATAAAGAAGTATGTTAGTCTTGTGAATGTATTCAATTGCAAAGCGTATCAAGGTTCTCTCATGAAAGGGAAGAGAAAGTGAGTCTTTAAGAGAAAGGTAATAGTATTGTCCTAATAAAGAAACACACACACACATCTAAAAGAATCGTTAGTTATATTGTGAAATAGTTCACAAAGAAATAATGAGCATGAAAGAAAAATACACACAATTCAAAGATGCATACTAAAGCCAACGAAATTTTTCATTCTCATTAATATGTAGAAACATAAACATACACTGCAAACAATGAAACAATTGTTGAGAATAACAACAAGAAATGCTAAAAATAGCATTCAGAATATTCCAATTTTAATTTGTCCTTGAATTAAAATTGAGAATTAAAATTCGAATTTAGTCTCACCAGCTGCTTGAAAATTAATTAATTAATTCATCTTGAGTTCATTAGTTGGAGAAATTCAAGCTAGAAATCTTTGTGAATTCATGCAATAGTTATCCCTTAAATTAAGGAAGCTATCTCTTAATTAAGGAGATAAGGATGAGTTTTATTTGAGTTATAATTAGTTAGCTCAGTTAACTAAGTTAAGTCCAGTTAAATTAGTTCCAAACAGTTTGAGGAACTAATTGTGAGCTCAGTCAGTTAATGCATGCATGCATGCAACTAGTGTACTCCAGATAACTGAAGATTCTCTCATAAATAACTCATGCATGTTAGTTCAAAAAAAGACCCAGATGAGATTAAAGACAGGGACATTGTACTATCAGTTGGAGGAATTTTCCTATAAAGGAAACTCATCCATGCAGAAGGAACAAGGTTCCTTGAGTATTACGCGGTTCTAACAGTGTGTTAGAGCAATGTGTGAGAGCAGTGTTACACTGGGTGAAGGAGATCATCCCAGAGGTAACTACGCAAGGAAATAGGAGCTTGTAGGGTACAAAGGAAGGCTTGTAAGAAGCCAAGTTTTCTTGTGAGCATCCAAGAGGATTGTACTGAGAGCTGGCTTGCTGTGAGAGCTAAAGTTTTGTGTAATCTTGATATATTTCCACCTTGTATGGTAATACAGATAGCGGGGTTTTTAGCTAAATATTTAACCAGAGTATTCTTCTGTGTTTCATGTGTATTGATTCTTCTTCTTTGTTATATGTGTTTTGCTTAATCTTGCTCAAATTGATTCAGCTTCCGCAAGTTTGATTATAGAAGTAGATTAGGTATTTTTCTTTAGTTATATTGCATAATCAGGTTAATCTACAATGAGAATTTCTACATGGTATCAAAGCAAAGGTGATCGAAGCTGTGAACAATATACTGAGAAGAGAATTCAAAGTTTGAAGTTCAGGATTGCAGGTACAAATCGAATTCACCTCATACTTCAAGTTGGTCAATGGATTTATATGGCTTGAGACTCGAGTATGCCTTGGATGGCAGCTTGAATTACATAGCATGGAAAGATTGCATGGATGTTGTATTAGAAGACAACGGTTTGAAGGATTTGATTGATCAAGAAATCCCAAATCCAGGTTCAACTAATGCACAAGAGTTGGCTCAATGGAAGAAGTGCGTGGCGAGAGCGAGACGGATCATCCTTGAGGGAGTTCGAGACCATATTGTCTCAAGTCTCCATGGGAAGGATACTCCATATTCAATGTGGAAGACATTGAAGGACCTCTGCTAGAATAGTAGCAACCAGAGGAAATTGGCACTCAAGGATAGGCTTCAAAGAATCAAGATGGAGAACGGCGATACTATTTCCACATATCTGAACAAGCTCACCACTTGCAGAGATGAGCTTGGAAGTGTGGGAATAACTACTGTCGATGATGATATGGTGAGCCTCACTCTCCTTGGCCTTCTAAAGAGAGGGAATAGCTATAAGGACTCTGTGAATGGAAGGGAGAAACTTCCGGATTGGGAACGACTATGGTTGGATCTCATGCAAGAGGAGATTAGGAGGAGCACACGAGATGGTTCTTCATCCAAGGAAAATGAAGAAAATCTAGCCTTAGCAAGTAAGGCAAGGAAAGGGAAGGTGAAGGATTCTCATCCCAAATCGAATTCTTCTCATGGAGGGAAGAAGGGTGACAAATCTAAAGTGACATGCTTTAATTGTCATGAGATGGGTCATTATGCAACTAATTTCACATCAAAGAAGTCCAAGAAGGGATCCTTGGAAGGATCTGAAGGTGAGGCATTGGTCTCTCAGTTCAAAATGGAATTCACCCTCATCACATGCATGGTGTCTTCGATGATGGGTTGTGGTTGGTTTCTTGACATTGGAGCCTCATTCCACATGACTAGCGATAAAATTTTATTCAGTACCTTGGAGGAGAAAGACCTCAAGATACTCATAGAGATGGGTGACGATGAAAGGTATAGTGTTTCAGGAGTGGGCATGGTTGCTTTTCAGAGGGAGCATGGAGCTCTTATCACTTTAACAGATGTGAAGAATGTGCCTATACTGAAGAATAACATGGTATTGATATCGATGTTGGAGGACAAAGGCTATGATGTTGTCTTCAGTAAGGGAAAGGTTTTCCTTAGACACATCACCACGGGACAGGTGAAACAGATCGGCTCATGGGTATAGAATCTGTATGCTCTTGAGGTTCAAGATGCATGGAAAGCCTTGAGGAGCAGGGAAAATGTTAGAGAATTGGTGGTTGAGAGGGAGAGTAAATTACCTCTCAACATGTAGCCCGAGAAGAAGTCTCAGACAATTGTGGAGGAGCCACAATTAGAGATGCTAAGAGGAGACTAAGTGGAGGCATCCACTCATGCAGAGACCTCCAGTAGGGGGAAATTTCGACCCAAGTTAGCTGAGGGATCACATGCAGCCATACCTCCAGGTGTGGGGTGTGGAAATGTGAAGTGATAGTCCCAATAAGGTTGAAATTGGGTAGGGCCCATTAAGAGGTTTTATCTCATGGATTGTACCTTGCCACGGGAGCCCAAAGTACATAGTAGCGGGAGGAATCAATGGGATTGATGTAGTCGGAGATCAAAGTGAAAGAGGCTAGAGCAGTCAGATACTGAAGACCATGGAGAAGGATTGACAACAGTAAAGAAAGGTTGAGTTAGCAGAAGCACAAAGTTTTCAGTCCACAGAGGCAATAGTAGTCAGAGATTTGATGATAGAGGCATCATTCTGATTTAGGTTGGATATTTTTTGTTTCTAGAGTTGCTGGAGTAACAACACTTGAGAGAAGTGTTGCATGCATAACATTCCAAAGGTTCAGGATTGGGATCAAGTTGAATTCCTTTCTTATCGAGAGGGAGTGTTGAGAATAGAAACAAGAAATGCTGAAAATAGAATTCAGAATATTCCAATTTTAATTTGTCCTTGAATTAAAATTGAGAATTAAAATTTGAATTTAGTCTCACCAGCTGCTTGAAAAATAATTAATTAATTAATCTTGAGTTAATTAGTTGGAGAAATTCAAGCTAGAAGTCTTTGTGAGGTCATGCAACAGTTATCCCTTAAATTAAGGAAGTTATCTCTTAATTAAGGAGATAAGGATGAGTTGTACTTGAGTTGTAATTAGTTAGCTCACTTAACTAAGTTAAGTCCAGTTAAATTAGTTCCAAACAGTTTGAGGAACTAATTGTGAGTTCAGTCAGTTAATGCATGCATGCATGCAGCTAGAGTACTCCAGATAACTGAAGATTCTCTCATAAATAACTCATGCATGTCAGTTCAAAAAAAGACCCAGATGAGATTAAAGACATGGACATTGTACGATAAGTTGGAGGAAAATATCCTACTACAAATTTTGTAGGAATTTACAAGGTAATTTCTTCAGATAGAACACCAAAGGATACCACTCACAAAAAAATCACAGATCAATATACTAGTATTATTGACGTGGTTAAAACCCTCAAAGAGGGAAAGCATCCATGGCCTGAACCAACGTGACCACTTTAGGCAAATTATTAACGTAAAAGAAAGAAAATTTACATAAGCTTATCTCATGAATGGTCACCTTACAAATGACCCTCCATGCTCTTTAAATAGAGATCATGGACCAATCGGGTGTTAAGCCACGGATCAAGTGTTGGTAATACCTGTTAGTTCCAGTCTTCGCAGCCTATCACCAGGGATCAACATGAGCTCTTACTATGTTTGGTTTTGTTAGATGTTTAGCACAAAACATGTCACAAGTGGGTCCATCAGAAGAAGCGCGGAAATTTTTTTCCAACGATATATCACACCCCCATAACCGGTTTCTGGATCAGAAGATATGATCGAAATGAATGAGTGGTTCTTGGTTATGCATGTTTTGAGGTCAGTTGCTGCACACAATGAATAGTTTAGTACAAAATCAGTATTTGAAAGAATGGTAAGAATTTTTTCAAAAGTGAAAGAGGTTTTTGTTCATCACATACCAAGCAACAAAAACCTCCTTCATTTTATGTACAGGTGCTACTATGTGGGATATATATAGTGATATTTTGAGCCTACATTAAAACAAAGCAAATTTTTCATATTTTTTACTGTTGTAGTCATTTTAGTGCGGGGCCGTTTAACAACAGATGGAAAGTAATTTTACAAAACCCAAGGAGGTTTCTGTTAAGAACAAGCCCTATAACAAAAACCTCTTTCAGTTTATTCACAGGTGTCATGGAGTGGGATATGTGACTAGATCGTTACAGCTCATTTTCACAGATTTAAATTTTTAATGATTTTTTGTTTTAGAGATGATTTTGTGGAATAGATTGCGAGCTACGGGAAAAAAATTTACCAACTTTGAGAAAGGTGTTTCTCCAACATGATCTTATCTACCAAAACCTCTTTCATTTTTGTAACTGATATTGTGTTTTAGGAGATATGAGTTCATCTTCAACACCTATTTTCAGAAATTCGGCCCAAGTTTAATGTAACTAATTCTATTTTGAAGAAAATGGTTGAGCTCAATCCCTTAGTACAAGGATGAGAAAATGTATCTATTTTATGATTTTCATAGTGTAGGGGTTGGATTTTGGTAGAATTTTGGACTCTTGAGAAAGCCTAGAGCTTCATTGTACACTCACATCAGTATCTTGGCTAAGGAATTGAGACCAGGATTTGCAACATTCTTTGGGATCCCTGTGGCATTTGTTTTGGTACAGTGCTTTCTTATGTGTTTGTGAATTTATTCATGTGTTATGTGTATCATTTCTCTCTTATTTATTCTTAGCTGAAACAAACAAGAGTGTAAGTAGAATACATTGAAATTATAGTGCTCTACTTGAAGTTTGCTTTAGTTTCTTGATGTTTGCCACTGTTTGGAGAGGATCCATGGCTTCCCTTGCCCTCTTCAACTCCTCCTCAGTCTGATCCATTCATCTCACTTGATTTAGAGTGCCAAATTTAGTTTCCTACCTTGCCCCATTGAGATCCCTGCAAGACTAAGCCTCATTCCCTGCACCCAAAATCCGCTTTCCATTAGAGCCCACAAAATCATCATTTTATTCAATCAAACTCTTTTACATCTATACCTAGCCTAAGATTAGTAGCTATATCAGTCATCTCAAGCCCTTAGTGACCATAATTAGCTGAGATTGACCCGAAGAGAGCCCTCTCCTGACCTGGTAGGGCTAGCTACTAGGCTGAGCGTGGTTTGATGTGGACCTAGAAGCTTACCTTTTCAGCGTGAGGTAAATCTAGGCTCTAACATAGTGGCGACTCACTGGGGAAGTAATTGTTTGTTTGTTAGCATTCTTCATTTTATAAACTACAGACGGAGTTTGAAGATTAGCCAGGTAGCCTTCGAAAATCTTTTTCTTTGCATTAGTGCAAGTAGATAAAAGCTACTTCAGTCAATCTCTGGTTTAGTCTTATAAACAGAAAGTCTAACTTGCAAATTGCCCCAGTACATGTATCAAGTTAGGTCTGATTGTTGATGGTGGACAACAGTCAGACAGATATGAAGGTTGAAACATTCACCTGGCAACTCCAACTCAATCCAGAGATTCCAGCACTCACTGATCCGTTCATGCACTAAAATAAAAAGGTAGGTGTTAGCCTCCTGCTCATAGCAGGTATTCATCTTTAATGATCGACATGTTTACAGGCCAAATATGTCATACTGTGCGTGCTGCAATGTTCCATATTTGCTACTGAGGCAAGGAGGGCACAAACCTTGTCTACAAACATTTGAGACAGACCAGTGTGATAACTGAGACCCAGACAAGAGGAAGCACAAGAGTTCATTCTTCAATTGGTGGTACTTTGGAATCTCCAGTGGTTTGGTTGTGTCTATATCTGCTTTGAATATGCAATGTGGAGCATTATCTTTTAACAAATCCAAACACACTTCATTGGCAAATGTCTCAAGCTTCCATAGACAAACTATTGTTGCTAGCATGACCAAAGTGTCTGCATCTTTGATACTTGGTGAGAGTCTGGGTTCAGAATTGAGTGACTCTCATACAAGAAAGGAAAAGGAATTCAACTCTAAGCAAGTGAGAACATTGCTGATTGACAACTATGACAGTTATACTTACAATATTTTTCAGTTTCTAGCAGTGGTAAATGGAGTGGCTCCAATTGTTGTGAAGAACGATCTTCACCATATTTTGTATAAGGAAGATGCTTTTGATAACATTGTCATCTCGCCGGGCCCAGGTTCACCAACATGTGCTGCAGACATAGGAATTTGTATGAGGATGTTGTATGAATGCAAGGACATTCCCATCTTGGGGATTTGTTTGGGTCATCAGGCCCTGGGATATGCAAAAGGTGCTTATATCCGACAAATAGCCTCGCTTCCTGGTTCTCAAGTTCAACTCATGGTGGTCACCAACAAGTTTGTGAAGATCCATGACCTATCCCAAGACAACATCAGTCCTATGCATTATTTTACATTATTGGAAGATTCGATCATAGATGCAGTATTGGTGCCCATCTTACGTGGCTGGCTAGTTCTTATTGTAGTATCACACCATGGTATGTTGTATAGGCAACAAATAGGAGTAGAAGGTTACACTGGAGCTCAAGTTTTGAAAGAAACTATCCATGTCCAGGGTAGAGAAGTTCAGTCAAAAGGTATATCTCTGTGTCTCACAGCAGCATACAAATTACTTTTCCTCTCTTATCATGATGGTTCAACTTTGATTGGACAATTGAATCCAGAAGGCACTTGTATTAGTGAAGTATCAAGTGTTCTTGAGGGTGATCAAAATGGTCAGTTAAGACCTGCTGGGTTACATCACTGGAAAGAGTTGCTTGATGGTAGTGGCTTTTTTGTCTGCCTGTCTAGTTTAAAGTCGAACTCTCCACTCACTGTGTCTCTTGGTACTATGGAGCTTTCTGCACAACTTTTGTGATTATCTGGAAATTCATCTTCTCCATGGGTTGGCACTGCAGCTTACAGGCCTCTCTCTAAGGACAACAATACTGCTCTTTTTTTACATGATGATGGTAGTTTGCAGATATTCTCATTTGGAATGGGCAGTGGAACTTGCTCAGTTTCATTTAACATTCCAAATATCTCTTTTGAGTCTCAGAGTAATCCAGACAAATATGCTGCAGAGAAAGAGCTATATCTTGGTTCCCTCTGTGAAGTAACGGACTCATCAAATCCATGGCAGTTTTGGATGATCATGTTGAAGAATGGGAACTTTGATACTAAATCTGAATTGTGTTCAGAGAATGGTAGAAAGGTCAGTCCGATCATTACAAGTAGGACGTTTCCGTGTTTTGGGAAAGGCTGCATGAATCAGCCTCTTGTGTACCACAACTGGACAAAGCCTCAAGAAAATGCAATTTATTCCTGTGATTCACAATCACCCAGTATAAGGGGAAGCTTCTATGGCACTTATGACCTGAATTCAAGTCTAGGAGCTGACATTGATAATATTTCTTATTTTTCTGTTGTTTGGGAGAAGCAAGCTAGCACAGGCAGATGGATATTTTCCCATAAATTGGAAACGTCCAAGAAATATCCTTGGTTGATGCTATATATGCGTGTTGATGCCACGGAAGGATTTTCTGTGGGATATCATTACGACACTCGTGGGATGATGTTGAAGTTGCCAGAGTCACCAAATTTCAAGGTAAGATTGACACTCAATGTCATACACGGAGGCAGTTCAAATAGCCAGTTTTATTTGATTGATATCGGTAGCTGCAGGAAGAATAATGGACATCCATGTGATGGTGAGGTTGAAACAGATGTTACTAGATACAGTGAGATGATCATAAATCCTGAGGTGACGAGATGGTGTATACCTGATAACCTTGCTGACTGTCCACCTTATCACATCAATTCCAATGGTAGCAAAGTCTATAGAAATGATACACCTCATTTTCCATACTCTGTTTATCATTTGTACTGCGCACCGGGCAATGCAAAATATCTTGAGGTACCTTTTGATCTTTGTGATCCATATAGTAATCCTTAGGCACAAGAACAGGTGCAATTATTACCACATCCAGAATGGGCTATTCATGGTTATCCAGCTCATAAGGGAGAAGGGTGGATTGAAGATCCTAGAACATGGGAACTAGATGTTGGGGCGCTGTCAAGCCGTTTATACTTTTATCAAGATCCTGGGACACCACCAGCAAAGAGGTTGTGGTCATCAATTGATGTTGGTACTGAGGTTTATATTAATGGAAATCGAAGAATATTACAGTGTGAGAGATTTGAAGTAGGCAGCTTTTTGTGTAGATGACCTTAAAGCACCATTGTTCCATTCAACTATGGTTTCGCTTTGGATGTTAGATATTTTTGTCAGGAAAGATGTTGAAGTTGATCTTCTGGGGAATCTACTTACACATTTATGCAAGTCTGAGCCCTTCTTGCTAAATCGGGGACAACTTACTGAAGGGACAGCCACCGCCACAATCTAAAAAGGCGAAAATTATTTTTTAAAAATATCTATGGAACCGCCTAAACAATACCAACAAAGGATTCCATGCGCAGTAATTACAGAGTTATGGCCATCAGGCCAGCGCACAGCTCCAAGACCACCGTTCAACCATTTTGAGGCTGCTCTCTCATACACAGCCCTCACTTGCATAACTTCAGTTGCCAGCTGCCCTAGAACACCTGTTTTAGATATTTTATGCATTCATTACCAGCACAACTTAGCATTAAAAAACTTTATTGCTACAAATCTCTTTGGGATCTGTTTTGTTAGATATTTTTTCAGTGATTTTTTTTACTTGACAGCAGCTCAAGGGCCAGCATGTAAATATTGCCTATTTAAACAACGTTGTTCGTTGTTCAAAGGGTGAGAGTTGGTTGATTGATAACCTAATTTTGAGACCTGCGCCGTATGCCTTAAGAGATTTTATGAACAGAGATTGCTGGAACAGCTTTGTTTGGACTGTTTAATGTGGATTCGATGGATGAAGAATAATATTACAGGATTCTTGCACTTCTTCATGGAACAATAAGTTTTTCTCATCTCTTTCTACAGTTGTTATGTTTGCTATATCATATCCATGTCATGATCTAAAATTGCAGGAAGAAAGAATAGCTCAGATGTCACATAGCCGTGTTCTGTCCTCAATTCCTGTTATTTCTCTATGTTTTCCTTCTAAATTAGCCTATGAATATGAATACCTCTTGGCTCATATTTACACTAGTTTCCTCCGTATATGAATATTGCTTAGGAATTTCTTAATTGCTCCTATATAATGTTCAGTCACGTTCCCTCTGTTAGCATAATGAAAACTACTTAGCTGTCTTTCATTCCCTGACATTCGTTTCATCCTCATTTAAGCTTGATATTATTCTGTGTTTGACTATTATGCTCTGTAGTTCCCTCTTCCGTCAAAGAAATACACCCTTCAGTCCACATCCTTGACTCCATACCCAATGCTCTAAACTCCTTACGCATCGCATGCCAACTCTGCCTGAGTAGATCAACCATCCCGCCAAACTCAAACAAAAACCCATGTGCATCATATCTAGCTTGAAATCATTCCCTAAACAAAGCTAAATCCCAAAGAGAGAGCCCTCTCTGACTGCTGGTAGGCTAGGACCGGCAGTCCAAAGCTTGGTTTGTGGTTACCTCGGTCGTATCCCTTAAAGAGCCAAGGGACAACCTGAGTGTTAACGTAATGGCGACTCCACTAGGGATATGAATCATTTTGTTCATCACTGTAAACCCCGTTTTCTGGAGGAAGTTCTCCTTTTCTTCAGAACTTTTCATGTTTAGTTCTGATCTTTGATGGTGGACAGAGATTAGGCACTCCAGAGTTAAGGCATCCACCTGGCGACTCCACTTCATTTTCAATTAAAGACTCCACTGAGGAACGAACTGTTAAAATTTCTGTTTTCCCACCCCGGTTTTCAATTTCTCCTTATTTCTCCCATGTAGTTAAATGCCCTTTCCCATAACCATAAATTCAACAAGCTGGAAAAAATAAATTTTGCTGAAAACACAAATTCTGGAAAATTTACAGAATGCTGGAAATTGCAGAAATAAAAATCAGCAGTAATAAATAGCCATTAAAACACATTAAAACACTGATATTTTTGGTCAACGTGACCCTGAAAAACCC
>APFE030229605.1:3173-78359 GCA_000404065.3 Pinus taeda
AGAATCTGGCTTTTCTAGGTGTTATTATGACAATACTGTCTACACCAAGAAAGTGGGCAACTCTCTTATCATCCTTGTTCTTTATGTTGATGATCTTATTCTTACTGGTAGTGATCCCAACCTTATAAACCATGTGAAGTCCAGCCTTAAAAAAGAAATTTGAAATAACAGACTTAGGACACTTACACTATTTTCTCGGTCTTCAAGTCTTGCAATCCAAGGAGGGTATTTCCCTTTCCCAGTCCAAGTATGCTTGTGATATTCTTCATCATTTTCACATGGAAGATTGTAGCCAGCTCCTTCTCCCTTTCAGTCTGGAGTCAAACTTTCAGTCTCTTGTACTTCTCCTGAAGTTGATGCTACCTTATACCGTCAACTTGTAGGAAAACTCTTGTATTTAACCCATACTAGTCCTGACCTTTCCTTTGTTGTTGGCCTTGTTGCTCGTTTTATGCAAAACCCCCGTGAAAGTCATTGGAAAGCAGCTAAAAGAATACTTCGTTATGTTCGAGGTAAAGTACAGTTTGGGATTCATTACAGTGCCAAAGCAGCTCCTCTATTAGTTGGTTTCACTGATTCTGATTGGGCTGGTGACCCTGATGATCGGAAGTCTACTATCGGTTATGTCTTCACTCTTGGTTCAGGACCTATTACATGGGCTTGTAAGAAACAGGCTGCCATTTCTCTTTCGTCAGCAGAAGCAGAGTATCGTGGTGCCGTGGGAGCTAGTAAGGAAGCCTTGTGGCTTCGTCAGATCCTATCAGAATTTGGCTTTGAGCAGCAGCATCCGACTACACTTTGGTGTGATAATCAAAGTGCCATTCAGCTTTGCAAAGATCCAGTTCAGCATCATCGCAGCAAACACATTGAACTACACATGCACTTCATCAGAAATCTCATTCATGACCATGTTCTTGAAGTGCAATATTGTTCAACAGATGATCAGGTTGCAGACATCTTCACAAAGGCTCTCACAGAGGCGAAGTTCACTAAACTTCGATATATGCTTGGAGTTCAGGAAGTTGTCACTAAGGGGGGATAGGCTCTAGTGCCTCCTTCCTTCTCCTATTGTGTCATATTTGTAAATCCTTCATCCTATCCCAAGTTGTTCTTAAGGGGGGATGTTAGGATATTCCAACACATAAGAATAGTTAAGTTCAACTTGGTCTAGTATAGAGTTAGGTATAGAGTTAGGTAAAGTGTGTTTCTTTACCGTTGTACATTTTGTAACTTACAATCCGACGGTCACGATATGTAGTGATCCGACGGTCCATTCTCTCCTCGGTATTACCGACACTTGATCTGTGGCTTGACACCCGATTGGTCCATGAATTCTATTTAAAGCGCATGGAGGGTCATTTGTAGGTTCACCGTGCATGAGAGAAGCTTATGTAAATTTTCATTCTTTTATTAATAAATTGCCTGTAGTAGCCACGTTGGCGCAGGCCGTGGACTGTTTCCCTCTCTGAGGGTTTTAACCACGTCAAAATACTGGTGTATTGATCTGTGATCTGTTTGTGAGCGGTGTCCTTCTGGTGTTCTGTCTGAGGAACTTACCCTGTATATTCCTACAAGACTAACATACTTACACACCGTATCAATCAAATATTGTCTGTGTTTAATGTCTGCAGGTGCTGCGGGAGTAAAACGTAAGGAAAGATTGCAGAGACGCATGAGGACTTGCAGGAATGTGAAAGAAGAATAAGGTTGCGCAACAGGGACGCAGATTTATGGATTTGTTGTTTTGTTATTGTAGGTTTTGAACAGCGGCAGCGTGGAAGGGTGAACCAGTTTGATGTGTTTGCAGGTGTGTGGTAGCGTACAAGCAGCAAGATGGGATGTTGAAGGTGACCATGATGGATAATGAAGAGGCAATGAGCAAGTAGCGGTGATAGCTGAGGATGGGCAGAAATGCATGCAGGTAGAAAATGCTTGAAGTACTGATGAAGTGCGTGAGAGATAAGGGAATACGATGATAAAGCTGCAAGGATAAGGGAATGACTGTGCAGGTTTTAGATGGCTGCGTGGAAGACTGTGGAAGCCGCAGAAAGAAGCCAGCGTGCAGGTACAACAGTAAGTGAGGGAGCTGCATGGGGAATGAAAGATGAACGCAGCAGCTTGGACGATGGCGGAAGAGGGAGAACGTTGTAGCATAAGGAGGGCAGCTGCGATGATGATGGTGAGGGTCACTGCGTGGAGCTGACAAATGAAATAGCGGCAGGTTGTTAGGAAGTGACGCAAGTTTAGGTGCAAAGAGCTGAGCAGTGCAGGCGCTGGAAAAATGGCAGTGTTGAAACTTGGAAACAACCAAGAGGTCGACACAGCCTTCTTAAAAAAAAATCGAAAATTTTCCTGGAGATGAAACCCCAGCAAGAAAGTAGCTTCGACCTTCTTCAAAAAAATGAAAACCCTTTGAAGATTATCCCTGTAAAATGATGTCGACGCCAGATCTTACCCTCCAAGGCCTAGATTTGGCTTCAGAACAAGATAATATCTTCAAATATGCAACCTACAACCTGAGAACAATAAAAACAAACAGCAGAACCTGAAAAAATAAAAATAAAAAAATCTAAAAAACCCTAATAACCAGTTAAATAATTACAGTAATTACAAATTAAAGGCTCTAAATAACCAGATTTCTCATCATGCCACAGAAATAGTTTCAAAATTTTAAACTTAATGTGAAGTACTTCAAAAAACCCTTGATGCATTCATAAAAATAAAAATAAAAAAAAAATCAAATGATAAGCCCAGGATCAAAATTGGCTTGGCTCTTTCAGAAAACGCAATTCGGGAGTTGGCTGGTTCAACCAAGAACTTCCCCTAATGCCCGGTAAACTCAAAACTAAAGATATCCTGCATAGCTTAAATCAACCATTAACATAGAGGGAGAAAACAACAGTGAAATTTAGATCAAATGGAGATACCTGCCATTATATTTCAGGAACTAAATTATCATTCAAACCCCAGAGATCAAACAAGATACTTGTGCCTAGATCAATCTTTATCAAGCTAATATCAATGGCTGAAAATAAAATTATGCAGAAAAATAAAACATCTTACATCATTTCCAGAAGAGTAACACCAACAAGAATTTCAACCCCAAAGTCTTTCTTTATTGCACAAAAAATGACTACAAGAGAGCTTTCTTTAGCACCAAACTCTCAAATCGAATGATCTCAAATGACCCCTGATACCCTATTTAAAGGAAAATTTCCCAATGGCTAGTTCGAGTGATCCATGTCAAAGTAATCTCGACCGTCGATGAGGATCAAAATCCCTTTCAATCTCATCAGTCGAAATTTTAAATGCATTTTAATATTTTAAAAAAAATAAAATCTTGCATTATTTCTCAATTTAACTTTTATTAGTTTTATTTTTATTTTTTAATTTAATTTTAATCTTTATTTTTTTATTTTTTTATTTTTTATTATTTTATTGATTTTTCATTTTTTATTTTTGGATCCTCGAACTTAGCCTTTGGAAAATCACCTAGGACCTAGGACTTAGGACTTATGAGGGGATAAAACATTTTCTAACCCTCAAGACACTTTACATCATGACTTTTACAATTTTACATCTCAAGGGGGAAAACCCATTTGACATAGACCACCCAGGTTGGCGACACAAACATAATCTAGCAGATCAAGCAAATTTGCAATAACCTAACCAAATAGTTAGAATTATTTCCAAATTACTTTTACATAGACTCGAAGCACACTAGTATTCCCCTAAGATTCTAATGACAAAATCCATTCCGGCTTTGGGGTTAGGCTGAAGGAAAACTCTGCCGATCATGGATCGGTGAGACAAAAACCTTCCGGAACGTAAATTGTCACTAGAAAATTAGGTTTGCCTAGGAAATTTACATACATGACTTAGATCAGCTAAGATTATTTACAATTTACACATGCAGACTGGGTTTACAACATAACATGATCGGGTCGACAATGACTGTCGAATGGCACAAACACGTCGATCAAGCACTATCCCTTTTGTGAAAACGGTGGTGTACTGCTATGGGTAGTTGACACATAGTGATCAACATTTGGCTCTACTTGGGGACACGTTGTTGCACTGTAGGAATGTGAGAATCCAGAATTTGCATCCACGCAACACACGATAAAACATAAGTAGTTTCCATCCAAAAATCGTCATATAACATTAAGCACAGGAAAGATATAAGCTCTTCATTTACTAACTATCTAGTAGCATGAAAAGTAAATCTAATCCTAAAATAGAAATGAAAATGCTGAAAAAACAAGGAGTAGGGCTAGAAATACAGAGGATGCCCCATGGCATCAGATGTGTTCAATATAGTGTATACTGAGCATTTGCCTACTTTCAGGCAAATCTGTCGGCTGCTTATCGGATGTGCCATGTCCAATTTTGCATACGATAGGAATTTTCCCTATCCAAAAATCAAGCTGCTCATGGCTGTCTGATGCATCAAATCTTCTTCTCGTTTTCTTTTTCTTGCACTTTTTCTTCTTGGCAAGTTGTATCACTGATGACGTGGAACTTTATGTCAAATCTATCAAATGAAGTATGTAAGATATGAGTGACATGTCTTTCTTCATTCTGCATCTGTCCTGTCAAGGATGATGGATCAATCTCACAGGTGCCATGAGTTATAACTTGATCTTCAATGACTGGTGGATTTACCGTGTGACTATCAATCTGATTATTAATTTCCCTTTTATCCAGGTCACCTTCAATTATCCACTTTTCAATGGAACAAAGGACCTCATAATAAGATGGAGCTTGCTGTAACAGATAAGGAGGCTCCTGATCTATTGACGTTCCCTGGTTTCTTTCATTCTCTGACCATTGTTGAAATTTCTGAAACTATATTTTAATGGCATCTATCTAACTAGAGTGTTCAACCTTTATAGCATTGATTTCCCTGGCATGGTCTTCTTTCATGATCAATAACTTATTCTGAACACATATCTGATTATCTTCCATATCTTTTATTACTTTATCGTCCTTTTCCTTTATGGTCATCAAACAATGTTGCATATATTTTATCTCTTTCTTATGATTTGCTTGCATGGTCGTCATATTTTCCTCTAAGCCTGATCACTTGCTTTGCATAAAACTAATTTCTGTGTCATGATTAGTTTTCATGGCCTCAACCTCCTTAGCATGTTGATTTTGCATGTCGGTTATGTAATCATAGTGTTTAATTTTCATGATCTCCATCTCCTTATTACGTTTTTCTAGGTGGGCGAATAAAGTTCTCACATCATTGGCGTAATTAGTTTGATTGATCTCCATATTTTTTACCAGTCGCATTAGTTCTTGTATAATTTGCTTCTGATCTTCCTTTTCATTGTCAACACTATTTTTACAATTTGTCCTTGCTTTTCCACTATCATGGATTTGATCTGCAATGGTACAGGTGGATGGCACATTCTGATATGAAGAATTGTCTTGAAATCTTTCATCGACAGCTGGACCTTTTATAAGATTACTTTCATTATGTTGCACAATTTTAGGGGCACAAGGCGAGCTATCTGGATCACCATAACTATCTTTAAAAGCATTGAAAACGTCTTGTAAAGAAGTGAAAGAGTCTTCTATACAATTATTAAACCAATTCAAAGCATCACCCTCTAAAGAAAGGACAACTAGACGCATTTTGACATCTTCATGATCATATTCAGGAAGTCTACAATACATGAACGTTATACGATATAAACTCCATAAATGCCTTCTAATAGCAATTGAACCACCACCTGAGAACAAACATAATTTAGAAATGGCCACTTCCAGAATATCATGGAGATCATTAGTAAAATGACATGGTTTAAACGAATAATCCATGATGGATAACAAGGGAGCAAATGGATGATAGAAAGAGATCTCTGCTCAAGAAAATCAAGAGATGAAAGAAGTGGAGTCGCCACTTAAACAATGAATCTAATTCTAGGATCCAAAAAGCAACCAATAAGCAGATATGAGGGAGGCTTCTTGTCTGGGAAAATAAAAGAAGTAAAATGGAGTCGCCACCCAAACAAGAAACGAACCGAAAAAGAGGATAGAATCACAAGGAGCTTTGTTAGCATTGACGGGCTAGGATGGCATCGGCGCGCACTCGAAAAGGTTTAGGGTAGGAACCTAGGGTTTCTGCAGTCCGTTACGGTTATAGCCCTAGGGTTTCTCGGTCCCTCCGCACCGCTCGCACCGTTTGCCTCCTCCACACATCGCTTTCGCTCTTCAGCTGGGAGACAAAATGGCCGACAGCATGGAGGCTGAGGCGGTGGACTATACTGCAGATCCGTTCCCTGACCGCATTATCTTTGATGTTCCATCCTTCGCATCGAAACCGCTAACAGTTCATTCCCCTGCTGCACCCGCACCAGATCTGCCCACTGGCCCTCCGACTGTATCTCTTCCCAGACTTAGCGCTGCTCCGCCAAGCTCAGGCACTGTTGATTCCCCAAATCTTGAGGTCCCCCCCCTCTCCCCGGGAACCCTCCACATTCTCGCATCTCACTCTCCCCCCTCGCCATCTTTCGATCCCTCCTTTGATCCACTGAATTCGGCTTTCTTCACGGCCCCTTCAACAAATCCGCCGGATCAAGCTTCGGCCCAATTTACTCCGGCTGGTGCTCGTCCATCAGGGTGTTTTGAATCCCCGACAGTCAGGGTAAAGCCATCGAAGCCCAGCCCTCGTGATGGGATTCCTAATCCCTTGGTAGATCACACTTCGGCCCCCCGTACCAGCAAGAAGCGCTCGAGATGCATTAAAGCCACCTCCAAGGACATCACGATCAAGTTTGACAAATCATCGAAAATATCCGACCTCGCGGCTATGGCGAATACCGTGCTGGTAGGGCATGTTCGAGGTAGGGTTTACTCGGCAAAGCGATTAACACAATGAGTGAAGGAGATTTGGGGAGGAGTCCTATTCATCCTCCCGGAGGTCCATGTACTCCCTAGAGGGTGGTTCTCCTTACATTTCTAGAATGAACGTCATACAAATCTGGTTCTGGGAAGATACTGGCATATTGAAAAGTCCCCAATCCTGCTCAAATGATGGAGCCCCCTTTTCAACCCCGAACATGAACAGATTGGTGCAGGCCCGATCTGGGTGCGATTACCTAGGCTCCCTCTGCAATTCTAGGGAGAAGAGGTATTTATCAGGATTGGGAACGCTTTGGGCACATATCTAGACCATGATCACACCTTCGTTGAATCAAGAAGTCGAACCCTAGCGCGCATACTGGTTCATCTTGACACTCGCGATGGTCTGGAGGAACAGATTACTCTGCAATGGGGACGATATATCAGAGTGCAGATTCTAGATTATGAAGGGGTTCCATTCCGATGCAAGCGGTGCCATAAGGTCGGTCATCTCATCCGTGAATGCCCCCTCATCAAGAAACCTGAAGAATCTCCGAAAGCCACTCCGGCGCCCCTAGAATGGCTTCTCCATCCACCGCCCGGCAGGTTCCATCGGGGCTGTCACCTGCGGTTTCCCCTCTAGCGGTTGATCCCAGACATCGGCAGCCTTCCCCGCCAAGGACAAGGGCTCGCACTGTAGCTGAAGCGGATATGGTCTCGGCTCCCCCCCTATATCCCTCTACTTCTGTTTCGAAATTGAATATGCATGATTCTTGCCCTTCTGCACATGCCCCCATGGAACATTGCACTATTACACCCCCCCTGCTGAGCACCACAGGCCCTTCGACTACCGCCTCCTCTGATCTGTCTACATCTCTCTTGGGTGATTCCCCTCCCCACCCCTATTTTCTCCATTCCAGAACTCATCAGAAGGAACCTCCTACACATTCGGGTTTGGGCATTGTGGAACCCCCCTCTGGCACCATTTCATCCAGGGGTAGGAAGTCTCACCTCTCAAAAGCCATCAAAAAAGTGGGGGCGGAGGTTGTCTCCGGCCGCCAGTCCACCATTGACAGGGTCCTTAGAGCAGGACACACCCCGAGAGGTGTTCCGCCATGAAGTGCCTCTCCTTCAATTGCAGAGGACTGGCTAGTTCCTCGAAAAATCTAGCCTTGAAGAGATTACTTGAGACTAAACCGGTCGATATAATCATGCTTCAAGAAACCCTATGCTCGGCCGATCAGATCACCCTCTATATGCATAATTTGACGTCTGGCTGGACCTTTATAGCCCTCGACGCTGCAGGTCAATCCGGAGGCCTGGCCATCGGGATAAACTTGCGGCATATCCAGTTGGAGTCATCATGGGGGGGTGTTGGATTCTTGGGGCTGGACATCTTTGCTGCTGAGCTGGGTATGAATTTGCGAATTGTAAATGTATATGCCCCCTGTAATCAAAGGGAAGCTTTCTGGCATAAACTCCTTCATCTCACTCCTTTGACAGCGGATCGGGTTATAATTGGTGGCGACTTTAACTTTTCTATGGGCTTTAGGGAATCATGGGGATCGGCAGCCCAATGTGATTCTATCTCGGACTATATGAGCAGCCTTCTTGAACAAAAGGGTTTTGTGGATGTCCCCATGCATAAACTTGTTCCCACTTGGAGGAATCGAAGGGTGGGAGAAGCTGCACTGGCACGCCACCTGGATAGATTCATATTAAAGGAGAATCTTCTTCAACAGCTGCACCACTATAAGCAATGGGTTGGAACAGGAGGTATATCAGACCACTCCCCCATATACCTTGAGATTCAGGGTCCATTCAAGAAACCCAAGGCCCCCTTCAAATTCAATCACACATGGCTTAAGGATCCTTCCTATATTAAGTTGATATCGGACTACTGGACCTCCCACCCCATTAATGATGGAGTCTCCTATGCTCGCGGATTCTGCAGAAATCTTTCTGAGATCAAGCATCTCTCGATTACCTGGGCAAAGGAAAAGAGGGACCGTGAAAATGCACAACTAGTCCACATTGAGTCAGAACTGAATATGCTTACTGATGACCGGGGGTGTGGCTTCAATTCTGCTGAAGACAAAGGTCACCTGATTGATCTAGAGCAACAGAAGGCCAGGATTCTCAAGGAGCGGGAGGAATCCATAAGACTAAGGAGTCGGGCCATTTGAATACAAGTGGGGGATGACAATACAAAGTTTTTCCACAACTATGCTAATGGAAGAAAGGTATATAACACCATCTAGAAGCTCCCTACACCGGATGGAGATGTGGCAGACACCTTTAACAAGCTCTCTCACCTTGGAATCTCACACTTCCGAGCACTCTACAGCAGTACTCAAGCAGTGAACCTCCCTGACATTATTAATGTAGAAAATCACTTTCCGAGATTTGTGGAGGAAGACGACTCGGATTTTCTAATTGCACCTGTCACCCCCGGGGAGCTTGAAGGAATACTGAAATGGTTTAAGAAAGATAAGAGCCCTGGCCTTGATGGCTGGACAGTTGAATTCTATCTAGCTTTCTATGATATCTTGGGGCAGGACCTTCTGAAGGTGGTGGAAGAAAGCAGGACTACTGGATCCATCTATCAGGCCATCAATGCCAATTTTCTTGCTCTCATTCCAAAATCAGATACCCCAGCCTCATTTGATGACTATAGGCCTATCTCCTTATGCAATTGTCTATACAAGACCATCTCTAAAACCATTGCCAACCGTCTCAGACCTATTTTATCCAGACACATCGCTCCTCAACAATTTGCTTTCCTTGATTCCAGGCATATTCATGAAGCCATTGGATTGGCTCAAGAGGCCATCCATACCATCTGGACCAAACAGCTCAAAAGCATTCTTCTTAAAATAGACCTCTCCAAAGCTTTTGACCGGGTCAGTTGGCTATATATCAAGATGATCCTTATTCATCTAGGTTTCCCATATTCCTTCATCTCATGGATCATGGCCTGTATTACTACCCCATCCTTCAGTATTCATATTAATGGCTCAGCCACCCCATTTTTTTACTCGGAAAGGGGTCTGAGGCAGGAGTGCCCTCTATCCCCTCTGCTCTTCTTATTGGTAATGGAAGGTATGAGTTGCCTTATAGACGATACAAAGAGGTCTGGGGATATTACTGGTCTTCGCATATCAGAGATTTGCTATCTCACCCATCTACTATTTGTGGATGATGTCCTCATCCTGCTCAATGGTAGCATCAGAGATTCAAGATCATTTTCAAGAATACTTTGTCTCTTCTCATCTGCTACGGGTATGCTCCCCAACCAGGCCAAATCCACTATCACTTTCTCCCTCACATCAGTACAGGAATCTCAATGTGCCTGGCAGGTATTCCCCTATGGACTCCTCCCTTTGGACAGTGGTCTAAAGTACCTGGGATTCAAATTAAAGCCAACCTGCCAAAGAATTGTTGATTGGGTCTGGTTGGTTACAAAATTGGAAAAGAGACTCGTGGTTTGGAGTTACAGATTCTTATCAAGGGCTGGCAGACTGATTCTTATCAAATCTGTATTAGAGACTACCCCGGTATTCTGGATGGCGCTTGCATGGATCCCTAGGAACATTCTGGGAAGATTAAAACAACTTTGCAATCGCTATCTATGGAATGGAATTCAGGACAAAATATTATTTGCATGGATTAGCTGGAAGAAGATCTCCCTTCCAAAAAAATGGGGAGGATGGGGACTAAAGGACCTACCAAATTTCGCACAAGCACTCTCTGCAAAGATGGGCTTGTCCCTATTGACTAATCAAAACCTATGGGCACAACTTGCATACCACAAATACATATGGCCCATGCAATTGTTGGACTGGATCAAACTGCCATCATGGCATTTGCGGGGGTGCTCATCGATCTGGAAGGCCCTCACACATTCTCTACCCCTCATCCGGGACAACCTGGTCTAGCGTATAAATGATGGAGAGCTGGGTAGGATTGGACTTGACCCGTGGATAGGTAGTGGGGGTAGGCACACTCTCAGCAGGGATCTTATCAGTCACCTTCATGATCGAAATATTCGGCACTTCGCCCATATTGCAGATCACCTACGCACTGATATATTCTCTCAGGAATGGAAGACCGCGCAGCAATTAGACCTTCCACCTCAATGGCATCAAGAGTGGGGAGAATATACACAGGCCTTAAAAGAAGCACACATTCGTATTAAGCAAGGGCTGGACGAGTTAATATGGTGTAGGGCTGAGAATGGTATATATGCTCCAAAACATGGATACACCACCCTCATCTCTCCCAATAAACCAGACATAACAGAGAAGTGGTGGAGTAGCTTATGGAAGCTGAAGGCTCCTCCCCGCTCCAGGCTATTCTTCTGGTGCATACTACAGGATATAGTACCCACGGGCGAGTACCTCATGCGCAGAGCAATCTTCGGACCCTCCCGATGCTCCTTGTGTAAAGCAGACTCTAAGTCAACGGTGCACCTCTTCTTACACTGCGCTACCACACGTGCTGTATGGCAAAACATCACTGCAGCTCTGGGCATCGTCGATGCATGGCGGAGGAATGATATGACAAATGCATGGGAAGATTGGAGCAATAGATTCCCAGGCTCAAAGATCCTTAACCTCCCCCTTGTGGTCGCTTGGTACATCTGGCTGGCTTGGAACCAGTATATATTTGAAGAGAAATCTATAGTCTGGCCACGCACAGAAGCTCTTATTATATTTGCATACCAAGAACTTCCAGACCCGCCTCCACCCAAGATCAGATCCATACTACCCCCGCCCATTATAGATAAAATAGTAGCATGGGCCTTCTTTGATGGCGCAGCAAATCAAACAGGATGTGGGGGGGGTTTTGTGATTCATATCAACGAACACCACAGATACATGGTCAAAATGGGGCTCGGTGTGGGCTCAAATAATCTTGCTGAACTAATGGCTCTGAGAAACTTAATGCAATTCGCCCTACAAAATCAGTGCACACACCTGAATATATTTGGGGATTCTTTGACTGTTGTAAATTGGATCAATCATGATACTATTTTCCACATTCACACTCTCAGCAATATAATATATGAAGCACAAAATTTATGGATTGAATTTAACCATGTCACTTGCATTCACATTTACAGGGAACACAATCAAAGTGCTGACCAACTATCCAAGGAGGCAGCTCTACTACCCAAAGGTGAATGGATTATAACGGAACAACAGGGTACGGAGGAGCACAGATACTATCACAAGCCTTACATAGACCATCGAGATCAACGGGACCAAGGTCCCGGGGATCCTTAATTGAGGCAATTTTTGATCTTTTGTCATATGTATATACAGTAGTTTCATTTCTCTGGATGTTTTCATAGACCCTGCGTGGTTTAGTCACTGATATAAACACAGAACTGTAAATGATGATAAATTAGTATTTTTAGACATGTTTCAAGCAATCACCCTGCGTGGTGAACACTCAATGAACAGTAAAGCATATGCTGCCTGCATATACAATATGTAATTTTCTTCTTTTAATGAAAATTACGATTTTTTCCAGTGAAAAAAAAAAAAAAAAAAAAAAAAAAAAAAAAAAAAAAAAAAAAAAAAAAAAAAAAAAACAACAACAACAACAACAACAAAAACAAAAAAACAAAAAACAAAACAAAAAACCGAACCGAAAAGTAGTCGCTGATATGACGAAAAATAAGGTGATGAAAAGATCCAAATGATGCTAAAAAATAATGAATGGCAGAAAAGATGAGATGATGCCAAAAAATGTTGAATCTTCCAGCTCAAATGAGAGATGAGAAAGATGAAAGAATGATGAGAAATGAAAAGGATGAATGTCGTTGAAACGCCAGGGACAGAAAAACTCTATCCTCGGCAACGGCGCCAAAAATGTTGTCGCACAAATTGTCACGACAACGCTCAGACTAGGGGTTGTCACCTTGATCCCTGATCTATCCGTTTAAGCCGTCTCCCGAGGCTAAGGGGGGTAGACACTACAAGATAAAGGAAGACCAACTGTGGACCAGTTGGGTTGGGAGACACAGCAAAGCAATTTAGCACTTGATTGATTTTAGAAATTAATGTACCAGTGACTTATGGAGTTAATGATTAAATTATTATTTATTAAATGTTGCAGAAATATGAAACTTGTAAAGCAATCATTCATCATCAAATAACCCAAGCAAAAGATTAATTTTACCAAATGCAAGATGATCGATAAATGCTCAATGCCTTAAAAATATTTCAGCAATTAAACTTCAAGAAAAATCAAATGCTTTAAACGATCATAAAATTTAAATGCTGACCAGTTACCACTTTCACATAGCTAAGTTTTAAATAAACATTTAAGTGCATTTAACTATAGAAAATCGTAACATAGATACCATGAAAGACGCCAAAAAATGAATTTTCAATTTTTCAAAAAAAAATAATTTTTACATATTTCTGTATTTTTTTTTTTTACAAAAATTCTAAGCTAAAAATCAAAATAAAACAAAATTAAAGTCCTAAATAAATAAAATTTAAATCTAAAAAAAACCTAAAGACTAACCCTTAACTTTTTTTTTTATGAAATTTTAAATTAAGATCCAAAAAATGAAAATGAACTTTTTTTTAAGTTAAAAAAAAGGCAAAAATCTAAATCTAAATCTAACACCTTATCATATACATAAAAAAAGAAAATTTATAAATCTAAATTCTAAAAAAACACAAATATAAAACTTAAAAAAAGAAGCTTTTTTGCCCCTTTTTTATTTATTTTATTTTTGATTTTATTATTTAAAATTAAAATTTAAATAAAACAAACTATACTAAGACTTTAGCTAATAACAAAATTAAACCATGATTCTTAATTATTTGCAAAAAGTGAAATTATTAAATCTTAACTAAACAATATCAATTTAAATGAAAATAAATAAATAAAGTTCTAAAATATACTATATAAACAAAAATCTAAAACTACCCCAGACTAACATACTTACACACCATATCAATCAAGTATTGTCTGCGTTTAATGTCTGCAGGTGCCACGGGAGTAAGACATGAGGAATGATTGCAGAGATGCGTGAGGATTTGCAGGAATGTGAAAGAAGAATAAGGTTGCGCAGCAAGGATGCAGATTTATGGATTTGTTGTTTTGTTATTGCAAGTTCTGAAGAGCGGCAGCGTGGAAGGGTGAACCAGTTTGATGCGTTTTGCAGTTGTGTGGCAGCGTACAAGCAACAAGATGGGATGTTGAAGGTGACTGCGATGGATAATGAAGAGGCAATGAGCAAGTAGCGGTGATAGCTGAGGATGGGCAAAAACGCACACAGGTAGAAAACGCTTGAAGTATTGATGAAGTGCATGAGAGATAAGGGAATACGATGGTTGAGCTGCAAGGACAGGGGAATTACAGCGCAAGTTTTAGATGGTTGTGGAAGAGTGTGGAAGCCACAGAAGGAAGCCAGCGTGCAAGTACAGCAACGAGTGAGGGCGCTGCGTGGGGAATGAAAGATGAATGCAGCAGCTTGGACGATGGCGGAAGAGGGAGAACGTTGCAACGTAAGGAGGGCAGCTGCAATGATGATGGTGAGGGTCACTGCGTGGAGCTAACAAATGAAATAGCGGCAAGCTGTTAGGAAGTGACGCAGGTTTAGGTGCAGAGAGCAGAGCAGTGTGGGCGCTGGAAAAAATGGCAGTGTTGAAACTTGGCAACAATCAGGACGTCGACACAGCCTTCTTAAAAAAAAAAATTGAAATTTTTCCCGGACCCCAGCAAGCAGGTAGCTTTGACCTTCTTCAGAAAAATTGAAAACCCTTTGAAGATTATCCCTGCAAAATGATGTCGAGACCAGATCTTACCCTCCAGGGCCTAGATTTGGCTTCAGAACGAGATTATATCTTCAAATCTGCAACCTGCAACCTGAGAACAATAAAAACAAATAGCCAGAACTTGAAAAATAAAAGAAACTCTCAAAAACCCTAAGCACCAGTGAAATAATTACATTAATTACAAATTAAAGGCTCTAAATAACCAGATTTCTCGTTATGCCACAGAAATATTTTCAGAATTTTAAACTTAATGTGAAGTACTTCATAAAACCCTTCATGCATTCATAAAAAAAATTCAAATGATAAGCCCAGGATCAAAATTGGTTGGGCTCTTTCAGAAAACGCAATCCGAGAGTTGGTTGGTTCAGCAAAGAACTTCCCCTAACACCCGGTAAACTCAAAACTAAAGATATCATGCACAGATTAAATCAACCATTAACATAGAGGGAGAAAACAACAGTGAAATTCAGATCAAATGGAGATACCTGCCATTATATTTCATGAGCTAAACTATCATTCAAACCCAAGAGATCAAACAAGATACATGTGCCTAGATCAATCTTCATCAAGCTAATATTAATGGCTGAAAATAAAATTATGCAAAAAAATAAAACATCTTACAGCATTTCTAGAAGAGTAACACCAACAAGATTTTCAACCCCAAAGTATTTCTTTATTGCACAAAAACTGACTACAAAAGAGCTTTCTTTAGCACCAAACTCTCATATCGAACGATCTCAAATGACCCCTGACACCCTATTTAAAGGAAAATCTCCCAACAGTTAGTTCGAGTGATCCATGTCAAAGTAATCTCAACCGTTGATAAGGATCAAAATCCTTTTCAATCTCATCCGTCGAAATTTTAAATGCATTTTAAAATATTAAAAAATTAAAATCTTGCATTTATTTTCTCAAAATTTTGACTTATTATCATTTTATTATTTAATTTTAATTTTAATTTTTAATTTATTTTAATTTTTTAATTTTATTTTTTATTTACATTTTAATCTTTTTTTTCTTTTTTCTTTTTTTTTCATCATTTTTTTTTTTTTTGGATCCTCACTTAATAACCTTTGGAAAAAATCGACCTAGGACCTAAGACTTAGGATTTATGAGGGGATAAAACATTTTCTAACCCTCAAGACACTTTACATCATGACTTTTACAATTTTACATCTCAAGGGGGGAAACCCATTTAACATAGACCCCCATAAGAATAGGTTGATTTTGATGATTTAGTAGTTTTCTTCCATTTGTGCTTTTTGTAGTAGGTTAAGCAGTGATAAAGAGAAGATTCAAAAGGCTAGCAATGGTTCCTGGGCCTCTCTTCCTCCCTTTGGGACCATGAGTTGAGGCAAAGACCCTCTTGCTGCCCCAAAAACACAGATTTTCCTCATTCATAGGACTTCTAGTGTTTGGAGCTTCTTAGTAGATTAATAGTCCTGTTTTGCTTTGCTTTAGATCTTCTTCATCATGCTCACTTCTTGATTTGCAGTAGTATTCTTTCATGCTTTCCTTTCTTGCAGCATTTCTCAGCATTTCCTTTCATAGATCATAGCTTAGACTAGTTTGATGCAAAACTCTGTTTTTCTAGATGCACTCATTTCATTGCTTGCTTGATCTTCTTGGTTGACTATCAGTTCCTTTGCAGCAGATCTCTTCTACTAGTATGCCAGCTTATCATCCATCACATCCTCCATCTGATCCGTGCCATACAAGTCGCTCAAACCTTACCTCAATTCTGCCTTAGTTTCCTGCATTTTCCATAGAACTTCTTCCTCTCTCCTTGAGCAACCCAATCATCTTCCTCTCTCTTGGTGATTCTTGGTAGACCATAGGTGCCCTAACACCTCATTCCAAACTTCATCCACCTTTTCCACCCACTCTCACACCCTCAAAATAGTGAAAACTGCTCTTGGCCTCCTCCTATAGGCCCCCTGTAGTTGCCATGTTTTCCTCTTGTAGATTTCCTGTGTCCTCCTGTAGATTTTCCTGTAGGCTTTCTTTTGAAGGCCGAGTGTGGGAAAAAGCCTCCAGAAGGCCACCTGAGACCTCCTAGTACCCATCCACACCATCCTACATCCTCTCAAGTCCCAAAACTACCCTCCAACGCCACCTATTTGCTGCCACATTCACACACAATAAATTACATGCATGTCAATTTCACATAAAAATCCAAAAATATGTCTTTTGTTTATTTACTTCTAGAAATAGCATATTTAGATGTTGTTTACTTCCTTGAATAGTTAATGGCATTCCTTTCATGGTTTTCATAGTGCTTTCCGCAAAAGTAGGATTAGTTGGTTAATTAGGGTTTACTAGGTTCACTTTACATTTCAGTCTTTCTCCTTTTTGCAGTTAGAGTAGCATCTGTAGAGTAATCTTTCTCTCCTTTCATCACATATAGAGCTTCTTCTGGAATCCATAGAAGTTGGCTTGAGCTCTTAGTGATCTTGCGTCGGCTGACCAAGTGACAACCTGCAATAAGAACTAATACTTGTGCATACAACACCGACGCTTCCAAGTTTCTTATGAACTACCGGGTTGATAAGAGTAAAGTAGGCAGCCCAGGAGTTGCAGCATTATTGCTGCAATACTGGTGCTCACCACTTTTTGGCGCTGTTGTCAGGGAAGTATCAGAGTATTCTGTGATTACTACTTTCTTCTATTTTCTATTGCAACATTCTGCTAATAGTTTATTTCAGCAAAAGTACATTAGTCCTTTCTTTTCCTTCAATTCTGCATTTCCTTGCTTTTCTTTTCAATTCTGCAAATTTCATTTCAGCGAGAGTAGAGTAGTCAATTCCTTTTCCTTCAGTTCTGCATTTCCTTGCTTTCCTCTTCAATTCTGCAAATTTCATTTCAACAAGTTCATTTCAGTTAGTTTCAATTTGTTTTGTTCAATCAATTTCAGTTTTGCAGGTACTATCAATGTGGGAAAAAAGGAAACAAAAACCAACCAAAAATATTTCATTTCATGCCTCGTAGGAATAGAGATAACTCAGGAAAAAATTTGCCCAACACCTCCACCGCTTCACACAGCTAACCTTCTCTCCTCTTCAGTGGTTGCAAACAAGAAGAACCCTTAGGTGAACAGCTAGACATATTTGAAGAACCTGTAGGAGAAGAAGAAGAAGAAAACATTCCTTTGGAGCCAATGGCTGAAAACATAAATGCTAGGGGGAATGGAGAGAGAATAAAGGGTACCTTTCCCATTCGGGAGACCAATGGGGACACCAAAAAGAATATTATAATTCCTTCCACCCTACCTCATTTCCATGGTCTGACTATAGAAGATCCTGACACCTTTATGTTTGAGTTCGTTTTCATCTGTCGAACCTATGACTATGCAGAAGATGAGAAAAAGTTGAAATTTTTCCCTTCTACTCTCAAGGATGCAGCACTGCACTGTTTCATGGGATTACCTGGCAATAGCATCACAACTTGGGATCAGATGCCGCAAGCCTTTAACAACAAGTATCAATACTATTGTAGGTCAAAAGATACTAAAGAGGAAATTTTCTGAATGACCATAGGAAGTGATGAGTCCCTGGAGGACTATGGAGAGAGGTTCGAGCTCAGTTACAAAAGGATTAGGTGTACACTTGACCCTGAGTCTTTGAAGTTGGTCCTGCTCAGGGGAATTCGGGAAGATATTTTAGACACCCTCCATCTACTGGCAGGGGGAGACATCTACCAACTATCCTATGAGGACATAAAGATTGTTTTTAGAAACCATTCTAGAGCAGCCAGAAAGAAAGGTAGGGGGAGTCAACCCATAGCCAATACCTCTTCTTCTAACTCATCCATTAAAGGAGAAATTGGAAACATGATGGAAGACTTCAAGAGTGAGATGCTACAGAATCTTGCCATGCAAATTGACACCTTACATATCAAAAGGAAACAACAGGAAGCAGAGAGGGCTTTGGACATTTTTTTCCCTAGATGCACTAGGAGGCATCCTAGGAATGAATTCCCATTGAACTCTATAGAGGTTTGTTCAGTCTATGAAGAGAATCATTCTACAGATAAGTGCCTTTCCTTGCCCAAACTTAAAGCTGTATATCAAGGGGCTGAGGGAGTCATTGAACAGCTCTATTACATAAACCAAAGAAGGCCACATGGACCTAGGCCATACTAGCAGGGGACGCAAGGGACATCTCAGGAATACTACAACTCCAACCAAGTCACTTCCATACCTTCTTGGAGCCCTCCTACTCATCCTTCCTAGTCCACACCCTCTCCTTGGTCCTTCACATCTCAATATCATGCCCAACCAGCCACCCATTCATTTCAATCCTATGTTCAACCGCAACCTCAGTGGAATGCATCTCATCAAGGGTGGAGGCCCCAATAAAAATCTCCTCCCACTCTTTTGCCTCCACCACCTACCTAACCACAATCGTTACCTCCTGCTCCACCAAAGCAACCCCAAATGCCTGCCCAGCTAAATCTGAACCTGAACAACAAACATGTTTAGCAAGTGTATAGTGGGGAACCATCATGCCCAACTTATGCTATGGAGATTCAGGAAATTAACTTGTGATCTGGGAAAGCTCTCCCAGATAGCCAGCCTCCACCTAGAGAGGTTGAGGAAGATAGAGAGGAAAGTGAACCTAAAGCAATTCCACCCTTTCCTGAGAGATTATCCGTGACATTCCAGCCTACCCCAGAAGAAACTGAACTCCTGGGAGAATTGAAACATTTATGTGTGAAGATACCACTTCTCCAAGCCATAAAAGATGTACCTATCTACAATAGGTTGATCAAAGAGAAGTGCTCTAGGCATCCAGGAAGGCACAAGAGAGATGCCCCAACCATGAATGTCATAGGACAATTGTCCGACCTGATGTTAGGGCAAGTAATCTGTCCAAAATATCTGGACCCTGGAAGCCCAGTAGTTGATGTCCACATCAATGGAACCATGATCCCACATACCTTGATTGATCTGGGAGATGCCATTAATGTGATGAAAAAGGACACAATGTTCAAACTAAACCTCCAGGGCTCCTTCAGGAAGACCACGACTGTGCTACAACTAGCAGACCACTCCACCGTGACCCCTGAGGGGATTGTGGAAGATGTGATGGTTTCCACTGATTCTTGGGAGTATCCGGTCGATTTCTTAGTTCTCCAGACAAAGGAAAAGCTCACTGGGTATCCTCTTATTCTGGGAAGACCCTGGTTGGCTACAGTTGATGCCTACATCAGCTATCGAGCTAGGAACATGACCATAAAGAATGGGCACATGTCCAAGCAGTTAATCCTATATCCTCCTGCCCAAACCTTGCTAGAACATGATCTACCTCTCTACTTGGAGGAAGAAGATGAGGATAAAGTCTATTCTGCACCGCATTGTAAATTAGAAATCGCCATGGTGGAAAAATAGCAAGATGAGGATGATATGATTGAAAATCTGTTTCAGAATCCACCTCCCAGTGTATCACCATTAGAGGACATAGTAAGAGAAACCCAAAACAACCCCTCAACTAATCTCTGTGTGGCCAACTCCACTTCTCTCCATGTTAATAATATAGAGTTCGACCCAGAAAGAACCTTGAAAATAAATCCATCCCTATCCATTTCCCAGGAAAAGGAACTGTGTATCCTACTGAGAAAACACCTAGATGCCTTCGCCTGGAGTTATAAGGAGATGAAGGGAGTGCACCCTTCAGTATGTACTCATCATATATACATCAAGGAGAATTGCAAGCTAGTCAGGAAACCTCAAAGGAGGATGAATCCAGCACTCAAAGATATTGTTAAGGAAAAACTACAGAAATTGCTTAATGCAAGATTCATCTATCCCATCTCTGACAGTAAATGGGTCTTTCCTTTGGTGCTAGTGCCAAAGAAAAATGGTAAGTGAAGAATCTATGTCGACTATCGGGAATTGAACAAAGCCACTAAAAAGGACCATTTTCCTTTACCTTTCATAGATCAAGTGTTAGACGATCTGGCAGGGAAAAAAAAATTATCTTTCCTAGATGGGCTTAGCAGGTACAATCAGATTCAAATTAGCCCAGAAAACCAAGACAAGACCACCTTCACTTGTCCTTGGGGTACCTTTGCATATCGGGTCCTTCCTTTTGGTTTGTGTAACGCTCCAGCCACTTTCCAAAAAGTAGTATTGAGAATATTTTTTGAATTAGTTCATGATGCAGTAGAGATATACATGGATGTCTTTACTCCTCATGGCTCTAACTTTCAGGAAGCTTTATCTAACCTAGGAAAATTTCTAGACAAGTGTATTGAGATGAACCTATCTCTCAGTCTGAAAAAATGTGAATTTTTTATGACTGAAGGGACAGTGTTAGGTCATGCAATATCTCAATAGGGACTATAGGTGGACCCCAACAAAATTGCCATCATTCAAAGGGTCCCACCTCCTCAAAAGGTGAGAGATGTCAGAAGTTTCCTAGGCTTAGATGGGTATTACAGGAGATTCATTAAACATTTCAGCAAGCTAGCCTCTCCTTTGTTTGGCCTCTTAGGCAAAGATGTTGAGTTCATCTGGTCAGAAAATTGCCAAGAAGCCCTAGATACCTTGAAGAGCAAGTTAGTGACTGCCCCAATTCTCCGAGGCCCAAACTGGGCCTTACCTTTCCACATTCACACAGATACCTCGAACAAAGCAATAGGAGCGGCCTTAGGACAAATTGATGAAAAGTTACCTTATGCCATATACTTTATAAGCAAAAGCTTGTCAAAGGCAGAGTTAAACTATACAGTGACCGAGAAGGAACTCCTAGTTGTTGTACATTCCTTAAACAAATTTAGACATTATATCACAGGCTATCAAACCTTTGTGCACACTGATCATGCTACATTTAGATATTTAATGAACAAACCAGATGTAAATGCTCACATTATTAGATGGTTGTTTTTACTGCAACAATTTGATTTGACCATTATTGATAAGCCTCGTAAAGAAAATGTTGTTGCTGACTTTTTGTCTAAAGTAAATTTGCTTGCAGGTGACAAAATCCATTCCGGCTTTAGGGTTAGGCTGAAGGAAAACTCTATCGATCATGGATCGGTGAGACAAAAAACCTTCCGGAACATAGATTATCACTAGAAAATTAGTTTTTCCTAGGAAATTTACATACATGACTCATATATGCTAATATTATTTACAATTTACACATGAAGACTGGGTTTACAACATAACATGATCGGGTCGACGATGACTGTCAAATGGCACGAACACATCGATCAAGAACTATCCCTTTTGCGAAAAAGGGGGTGTACTGCTATGGGTAGTTGACACGTAGTGGTCAACAAGTCTATAAGTCTGAGTCTTGGGATATAGTAAAGGGTAGAGGCTCTGCAGCTGAGTGTGCAAAGGCCTAGTAGAGTCCGCAGCTGAGTGCGTGGACCCCTGTAACTGTGTGCGCAAGAAGGAGTCGATTTTGTATTGGATCAAGCTTTGAAGATATTAATAATAAAGATTAGTTAATTGTTATATTGTGCATCTAATTTATAGATCTGCAAATGAATGTTATGTGTTGATGATACTTGTTTCTTTAACTATGTGCACTTATATGTATATTTATGATTAAGGAACAACTTAGTAATTAACGAACGATGAGCCTCATAAATGGGTAATTATATGGGCTCATTTTACCTCCTAACCTAGTCAAATCAACCATTCTCTTAGCTTGTTGTATGATTTTCTGATTATATGTATGCGTATGTAGTGAGTTGAGTTAGTTATGATGCCATGTGGTCTAACAGGTGTTTAATGTAGATTATTGATGGATTTAGAGGTCAAAGTCAAGGATCCAGTGGAAAAATGGCAGAAATAACTCGAAGTTGACAAAGGACCGGACTTATAGGAGGGAATCCCCCTCATTTATTACTCCTCGCTTTGAATCCCCCTTCATTCGGCTCGGAGTACAAGCAACCAAATCATGCACTAGAAGGCAACCGAGCAAGTGGAGGATGACTGATGATTATCTCGATTTTTGGGAGCCAAGCCTCCTTGATTTTAAGGAAGTTGTTGGTAGCTTCATTTGTATAAGTAGAGAGGCCTAGGGCCTCACTAGGGTCGGATTTATTTTGGAATTTTTCTTATGTAAACTTTGCACCAACTTCGAGCTTATTATTTTTTGACAGTTTCATGTAATCTTGTTATTGTTTTGATAATAAAGATGGAATCCTTTTTGAGCTAACACTGAGTTACCTCAGAGGGCTAAAGCTCTTGGTTTAGGGCCCAATCCAAGCAACCAAGCTCGTCTTTACTTGTATTTGTATGTTGTGTTTCAGTTTGTAAATTAGGTTGTTGTTAGATGTATTTCTTTTAATGGTTAAGAATAGGTTTATTTTGATGATTTAGTAGTTTGCTTCCATTTGTGCTTTATGTAGTAGGTTAAGTAGTGATAAAGAGAATATTCAAAATGCTAGCAATGGTTCTTGGGCCTCTCTTCCTCCCTTTGGGTCCATGAGTTGAGGCAAAGACCCTCTTGTGGCCCCAAAAACACAGATTTTCCTCATTCATAGGACTTCTAGTGTTTGCAGCTTCTTAGTAGATTAATAGTCCAGATTTGCTTTGCTTTAGATCTTCTTCATCATGCTCACTTCTTGATTTGCAATAGTCTTCTTTCATGCTTTCCTTTCTTTCAACATTTCTTAGCATTTCCTTTCATAGATCATAGCTTAGACTAGTTTGATGCAAAACTATGCTTTTCTAGATGCACTCATTTCATTGCTTGTTTGATGTTCTTGGTTGACTATCAGTTCCTTTGTAGTAGATATATTCTAGCAATAGGCCAGCTTATCAGTCATCACATCCTCCATCTGATCCATGCCCTACAGGTCGCCCAAACCTCACCTCAATTCTGCCTTAGTTTCCTGCATTTTCCATAGAAATTCTTCCTCTCTCCTTGAGCAAACCCAATCATCTTCCTCTCTCCTGGTGATTCTTGGTAGACACTAGGTGCCCTAACACTGCATTCCAACCTTCATACACCTTTTCCACCCACTCTCCAACCCTCAAAACAGTGAAAATTTCTCTCGGTCTCCTCTTGTAGAACTCCTGTAGTTGCCCTGTTTTCCTCCTGTAGATTTCCTATGTCCTCCTATAGATTTTCCTGTAGGCTTTCTTTTGAAGGTTGAGTGTGGGAAAAGCCTCCAAAAGGCCACCTGAGACCTCCTAGGACCCATCCACACCATCCTACATTCTCTCAAGTCCCAAAACCACCCTCCAACGCCACCTATTCGCTGCCACATTCACACACAATAAATTACATGCATGTCAATTTCACATAAAAATCCAAAAATATGTCTTTTGCTTATTTACTTCCAGAAATAGCATAGTTAGATGTTTTTTAATTCCTTGACTAGCTAATGGAATTCCCTTCATGGTTTTCACAGTGCTTTCCGCAAAAGTAGGATTAGTTGGTTAATTAGGGTTTACTAGGTTCGCTTTACATTTCAGTCTTTCTCCTTTCTGCAATTAGAGTAGCATATGTACATTTCAGTAAGAACTAGTACTTGTGCATACAGCACCGACGCTTCCAAGTTTGTTACGAACTACCGGGTTGATAAGAGTAAAGTAGGCAGCCCAGGAGTTGTAGCATTATTGCTGCAATACTGGTTCTCACCAACAAACAAACCCTAACTAAGGAAGACCTGGGTAGTTAACCTAGATCGCACTGCGGGTGAGGTTATGCGGTTCCACAGAATACCAAAAACTATTGAGTACGCGTAATTCAGTGAACGCGAGGGCTGGATCGGGCACCGATATCCCACATAAAGACATCCTTAGGGTGTGGAAACCTGGTTCCAGTACCCTCCCCTACTACCTCGGGTGAGACCTCAGTCCAATCTCCGTGGACTATTTCCGAAAGGGCTAGTAGTATCGGGATTTGCTTGGCTAAAATCATTGTTGAACCTGGGTCAGGCCCTAGGTATCCAACAAATGGTTTCGTTGTCGAGACCGGGATCTACCTAAGGGATGTCTGATGTCGAAACAGTGGAATCCTATGAAGAAGGAAATTGAAGAGTGTTTGGATCAGAAGATTCACGAGTTCATGACACAAGAAAACAGAACTCCACAGCTACCTAAGAAAATGTGGTTGGATCACTACATATATACGGAAATCCACGAGATTTTCTTTGCATCCTTTCCAAAAAAACTATATGATTGGATCACAATATTAGCTGATAGCCAATGAAGGTATAATCTTGTCCAACCAATAATGTGGACTCCAGAGTTGGTGTGTAGATTAGAAGCATCAGAAGACAAGATCACAAGAGGTGTGGACCACTGGCTCAGCCGGAAAATAGGAGGATTCATCACTAAGTTCGTGACTGACACAACTGTGAGTTACAGCGAAGCATAGCGATGATTTCTCAAGGGACCGCAAGGTAAGTACATTAAATCTTTGAATACCTGGATTAAGATGATGTTATGTGAAAATAGGGTTATGTGAATACATTAATGTTTGGGACAATGCGGAGTGGAAACATCTACAAAGGTAGAGAGGAATTAGGAAAAAATCCCCTGATTTCACCTTTGTGACAAAGCGAGGAGGAGCTCGCTATGTTCTCTCCGAGAAGTGCAGTCCGGTTGATAAAGCAGCACATTCCGCAGTTACCACCCCTATCCATGCCACCACCCGCTTCACCTCCATCACCTCCATCTTCACCCACTCCACCTTCACTAACCCCGCAGTCCAGCATGGTGAATGGAATCAAGCTACCTGTATTCAAAGGAGTAGGAAATGAGGACCCAGATCAGTTTTGGTTCGTGGTAAGAGTAGTATGGGAAGCACAAGGGGTCGCGGATGATAACATCAAGAAGGCTACATTGGTGAGCGTGTTGCAGGATCGCATCTTGACATGGTATATCAAGCACTCTAGTGATCACCCAAACGCAGGGATAGCAGAGATCTAGAATGCGTTGAATAAAGAATTTAGCCGGCCGAAATCCGAGATGCAGTCAATCATTGGGTTCAAAGAGATCACAATGATTCCAAGCGAGACCCCCTGGGATCTGGATCAGCGACTGAAGAGTATGATCCGCATGGCTAATATGACGCTCACAAACATGTAATACCATGCATGGTTTGTGGCATCCCCGACACCGCACCTGAGGACGACGTTGTCATAGCGGAAGCTTTCAACCTAGGCTGAAGCATTGGAAACTGTGATGAGGTTGCATGAGACTCTGATACAAGATCCTGGATTGGGAGTTCAACAGATCCACACGTAACTACAGAACCTATGCTTGGAGATGCAGAGTTTGAAGCAAGACAGGGCACCACGGCCAGAAGCGCGCGAAGAGGTATGGTGCATAAAATGTAAAGGCCAGCGCCACGATAAGGATCATTGTCCCGTATTCGCGAACTATTTGGCATGAGGGGGGCCAATGTCATTGAGACCAGAAGCCCAAGCAGGGCAAAGTGCGACACCAGCATTATGGTGCGCGATCTGTCAAATAGGAGGGAAACACACAACAGAAAATTGTCATCTGTTGCAAAAGCATACACAGACCCCACAACAATTGTTTTGTAAGTTCTGTAGTTTGGTAGGACATGATGAGCTCACTTGTCACAGCTACGAGCTAATGATGGACCGAACTCCAACCTATAGGATGCAAACAGAAACGCGAGGACTCGACCCAGGTGCAGGGATGGCGCGCGTTGGATTTCAGAGCCGAGGCCGAGGACGAGGAGGAATGGGACCAGGGAGGGGACATGGACAGTTGATTTGTTACAATTGCAGAAGACCAAGGCACTACGCCTGCGATTGCACCAATCCAACGAGGATATCATGTTTGTATTGTGCTCAGTTTGATCATGAACCAGTGGATTGTCCTACGTTAATCGCATAGATGTGCGAAAAAGGGGTACTCCAGCCCCCTCCAACTCAGAGCATCCAAATGATGAAATCTGAACCTCGCGATAAAGGTTCCAACATGAACATGATGCTCAAAAGTGGTGCGACCATAGGGGAAGATAAGGGAAAGCAGCCTGAGGAAGATGCATGGGTTCGTAAGGCTCCTGCAAAGGAACCCGAGTTTGAATTGGAATGCGCAAAGGAGATGTTTATGGAAGCTAAGAAGAGCTTCACGGAAGCCTCCACTTCAGGTAGTAAGGACCAACTAGAACCAGGGATGGATCCTTCCATGCTTACTACCTTTTTGGAGACATGCATGAAGTTGTTGCGCGACAATAAAGCAGTTAAAGGACTACAAGAATTGATCACTTGGTGCACAGGGTCGAGAGAGCCGCGTGTAGTCCGGAAACTGGGAAAGCATACATTGCGCACTAGGAGGAAGATGAGATTTACAGTGCAGATAGGAGCATACGAAATGGATCAAGTTATCCTGGACTTGGGGTCAGACGCAAATGTGTTACCTAAGCAAACCTGGGAACGCATGGGCAGTCTCGCATTGTAGTGGTCCCCTATTCAATTACGAATGGTGAACCAACAAAATATTGTGCCCATGGGAAGCTTGCAAGGAGTAATAGTTGATATCGAAGGCGCAAGCACACAGACGGACTTTGAAGTGATAGAGATTGTTGATGACAGCAATCCTTATCCCGCACTATTAGGAATCGACTGGGCAACGGATATGAATGGAGTCATCAATCTGAAGAAGAGGAAGATGATATTCGAGAAAAAGTTGCCATGCATGGTAGTCCCATTAGACCCATCCAAAGGGGTGCGCGATGATGAAAGCGAGGATGAGCTGGATTGTATTTACCAAATAACTACGCAAGATCAGGATCGGGTGATCCGACCATGGATGGAAGAATCTCATGGGAGTGGGATAGCTCCTGCACTTCGGATTTAGACGAGGAAGTAGAACGCTGGTAGAACCGATTACATGAGGTGACGACGCTAAATTGCAACCTGATGATTAGATCACTTCGACGCGTGACAACAAAAGCAAGGGAACTGACAACGCATGAGGACGTGACAGTGGTAGAGGAATTCATTGACAAAGATGAAAGCATAGTACCAAAACAGCAGTGGTATGTGATGCTGAAAGAGATACGATGTGCGACGCCTGTACACGGATGGAGTACACATCCAAAGACCATGACAAGTTGGCACGAGAGTAAAAGTAAAATGTGATTATGGGTGGGAAGCTCCCAGTGCCAAACGAAGGTTGGACGACCAGGACAAAGAAGGTTATGCGTTGCCCGGTATTGACGAACGTGGACTGTGCCCTCTAAAACCAAACTAAGGATTGACACTAGGATCCAGCCGTAGCAGTAGGAACAACGACGCGTACCACAAAAATGTCACATAGAAGCAGTCCAAAGGGTATGCGGGATCCTGAATAAGGTTCACTAGTCTAGCAGGACTGCTTAGGACCGGTGCGTACCAGCGGTTCGATGGGCCTCTAGGGCTAAGTACTAGCATATGAGTGTGGAGACGATCCTAAAGATGATGGGTATATTCGAGGACATAGGTTTGCAAAGAAGGACTCCTCGCATAATTGGAACGATTCATAGGGACCAGGGTGAAGGAATTATACAACCGCGCAGGAGCAACAAGGATCGAATATGGCCAAGGAAGAAAAGCAGGATATTGGATGAAGAACTCAACAAACTGAAAATCAAAATCGTACAGGCAAGCCACACAGAGACACTAAGACCAATAGAAAAAAAGGTAGGCAGCCACGCTACTACACTAGAAGAATTGGTGGCTTTGCTACCATGGCTATGGCCGCACCTCACTGGACAAAGGAACCAAGGGAGCACATCGTATAAAGATGAACGCGACACACTGATGGATGCAAGGGTAATTAAGGAGTGCCCATGGACTAGGCCGGCAGGTGCAGGGAAGCTTCGAGCAGGTGGTGTCCCCACTTGACTAGCCATAGAAAGCACAGTCCCAGCACTCCAAGCAGTTGAAAGAAAGTGCAGGACTATAAACAAGTCTGTAGGAGAACTTCATGGGAAGGAGGTTACGCGCAAGGACAGTATTTCACAAGGAGAGTGGTCATGCATAAGGGGCTACGTTGCTGCATGGATAGAGTGGAAGGTGACCGTTGATGTCATTGTTCATGACAAGGGATCCAATTTAAGGCAGAAAGAAGAGTGTGACGAGCAATTAAGGTCGGAATTAAAAGCTAGATTCAGGATGATCTGCCACCAAGAAGGTATTAATGACTTAGAAGTGGGGGGGATGGGCAAATTCAAATTCAAACAACATTATAAAATCCTTCGGGCTAGCCTCGACGCAACACTTGGTTGTTTAATATTTGAGCCAGTATAGAGCATTGAGCACCAAGCACTCTTGCCACCTTTGAGTATGCGACTGAATAGATCCAGTGTAGATACAATGACAGCTGCAAGAACCAAAGTGTGATTCACAGAAGTTACCCCAGAGCCTCGTATGGTCCAGGAGGGGTCGGCAGAGGCAGCAGCTACACCAGAGGTTCCAAAGTCACCCCGCACACCACGCCCACAAAAAGATAAGCAAACAATGGGGCCACTTCAGGTATCACAATGAAACCTACAATTTAGTAAATTATCAATGGCGGAGAAGGGAAAAGTCGTCACTCTAGAAACAAAGGAGGAGGAGGAAGATTTGCAAGCCCTGATCGCCCAAATTGAAGCACAGGATGATGAGGCAGAGAATGTCTCCCAAGTATTGTCAGCGATAAAGTTACCCCCCTACATCCCCCCGTGGAAGGGGAAAGCCAAGATACCCAAGGGCTTGGAGGCCACGAAGAGTGCGCTCCAAACCCCGCTCCTTCCTGATGAACTGAGGTTTGACAGACCGCCGCTGGGACGAGTACCGAATATGAAGTTCAAAGACTGGGACCTCGTGGATGGTGAGAAGTTCCCTCAATTAGCTACGGAGAAACTGTTGAAACAAAAATGGCTACACAGAGTTGAGAAGGTCGGGTTACTCCATCTATGATGGATACCCCATTACCACCGTGCGCCCATCACCATCTTTGTCATACAGCAGCTGCTATGTTTGGTCCATGATGGGTATCTCTAGCTGGAGGAGCCGATTCCCATCACGGCCAACTTAATTCACAGGATTTCCTGATTACCAGTCCAAGGGAACAATCCCGGCGCCATAACAGGAAAGGGCAGCGACTCAGCTCTCGCAGAAGCAATGAAAGCAAAATATAAGCTAGAGAAGAAGAAGAGAGGGTACGCAATAGAAATCATCAAGGGTCGGGGAGTGCACTTAGCCACCTAGCTGTTGGTCGGTAAGTTTATGAGGAAATGTTGCGCAGGCGAAGTACCGGCAACTGTAATTGCGTTGGCAAAATAGTGCACTGAGGGGGTCCAGTTCAACTGGGCACGATTCCTCTGCAATAGATTTTTGACAAATTGTAGAGAGGTCAAGGAGCAGTGTAAGACCTTCCACTATGTGTGGTTTCTCTTATCCATCCTGTTGGTTGCAGGAGAGTTGCTGAAGCACAGCCAATTTCCTGTGGTCAAGGGCGACCTGCCCGAAGCCGCGAGGTACGCCTCACTATGGGTGACAAAAGACGCGACCAGGATTCGCGAAATAAAGGCGTTTTGGGTGTTCATAGAAGCAAGTATACGAACATGGATCGACCGCAGGCCGCGCTTATCCCTGATCGTACATAACAGTTTGCAAAGCGCGGAAAAATTCAAGGCGGATATGCATAACTTGTATATCCATGCCCGCAAGGATCTCGCGCGCACATGGGTAAAGCTCTCGTTCATCGCAACAGACGATGCCATCTTTGTGATAATGGAGTCATGGACTCCAGAGTGGTGCACCCCAAACTTGGCGGCAATGGAGAAGATTTTCGAGCAGCAGTAGAAGAAGGACACCAAGTTGCGCATCGCGCGACTGGCTAAAAAAAGGCTCCAGGAATAGGAGAAGGCCACACAGCTGAAGGTGGACAAGGCAGCAGCAGTAGCATAGATGGAAGAGACCACAACCGCGTCGATTAGGGAGATCGACGAAGGCCAAGAAATTTCCACGGATCCGGACATACAGGGGGAGGATCAGCCAGAGGAACGCATGGACCCTACCCCAGCTCAACTCAAGAGGTCGCGCATCCAGGAGAAATCAACACTGCAGAAAAGGATAAAGGTAGCAGAGGCAACAGATGCCTTGGAGGAATTACGAACAGAGTAGACGACTATGTTGGGGGCACTTAGAGAGCAGTTGCAGGCATTACAAGTGCAACCTTAGGGAATGATTCCACCACATGGCGAGGCAAGGCCATCCGACACCAATTAGCTGGTGCGTGCCCACACAACACACACAGTTGGATTACCAGAAGGCACAGTTCTAGCAGCAACTGAGGGCGACGAGGCCACAATGAAGGGCTAGGGGTTGAATTTGGCTGCCCTTCCCAGGGAAACCCTATACCAGCTGCAAGATAGGGTAACTACTGAACTTCGCACTAGGGAAGGCCGCACCTTCCAGGTCATAATGGAGCAAAAGGGAAATCTTGAGCAAATCAGTCTATAGTGAAACGACCTAGTTGTACACACCCAAGGGTTGGAGCAGGCCATGGAGGAGGCCTGTAGTAGCATACCAGAAATGGTTGATCCAGTGGAACTCCCAGCAGCCGAAAAGATTCACCATATGGCGGCAGGATTCTGTAGGGCCCAGGAAGAGGTCGTGAAAGTTCAGTTGGAGCTGAACTTGCAGATCGTTGGGTTGTGGCTGAAGGCGCAGCCCTCTACACCCCCGAAAGTCAGAGAGTAGTGCCATTGTACCATCCAATCAGGGTTGGAAGCGATAGAGCACGTTGTACATCACTGCACAGGATTGTTGGATCAGTCCCTCCTCACACTTACTTCATTATAGGAAGATCCAACCATACAGCAGCTGGAGGCAGAAGCATGGCAACTACAGCAGGCATATGAAAATATCAGAGGGACCGCATAGATGGTCGCACTTACTCAGCGCCTTGCCAGGATGAAGGAGGCCCATGCTCTAAAGGAACAGGTGGATGTTGCACACCAGAAAGCAGTGCTTAAAGTGTGCATTCAGCCTTGGCTCGAGGAAGCCTTCCTGGTCACCGCCACCATCAAGGAAAAGCTAGCATAGCTGCAAAATGCATCTGTGCTAAGGAAAGAAGGTGCCCCTGCCACTAATGCATCAGAGAGTCTTGCCCAACTGATACAGTGGACATCGAAAGAGTGTGTTGTCGACGTAAGCAAAGAGCAGAAGTTGCTGGATGGACTCCGCATGAAGATCAACACACCAGCCAAGTGACTCGGGACGAGTCACGTTAATTGTGTTGAGGGCCTATTGGGCAGCGGAGCCCCCATAACGAACTTTTGGGGCTTAAAGCCCAAGTTTTGGTCCATGGAAGGTAAAGACCCCGCAAAATGTGAGCGCAGAGCGGAAGAGTCTAGGGTATTCTACCCTAAAATATTGTAAATCTAATATAGAGTGTGTCGGCCTACCCATGGTTCGCGGACCATGGGATTGTATAAATAGAGCGAGGCTCTAATGGTAGAAGGCGTCTTAAGTCTTATGGATTTCTTAGGTGATGAAACAACTTTGAGTCTGTAAGTTCGAGTCTTGGGTTATAGTAGAGGGTAGAGGCTTTGTAGCTGAGCGCGCAGAGGCCTAGTAGAGTGTGTAGCTAAGTGCGCAGACCCCTATAGCTGTGTGCGCAGGAAGGAGTCGAGTCTGTATTCGATCAAGCTTTGAAGTTATTAATAATAAAGATCAATTGATTGTTATATTGTGCATCTGATTTATAGATCTGCAAATGAATGTTATGTGTTGATTATACTTGTTTCTTTATCTGCACACACTTATATGTATATCTATGATTAAGTAACGTCTTAGTAATTAACGAACAAACCCTAACTAAGGAAGACTTAGTTAATTAACCTAGATCGCACTACGAGTGAGGCTGCGCAGTTCCACAGAATACCAGAAATTGTTGAGTACGCGTAATTCAATGAGCGTGAGGACTAGATCGGGCACCAATCTCCCACATCAAGACATCCCTAGGGTGCGGAAACCTAGTTCCAACACCCTCCCCTACTACCTCGAGTGAGACCTCAGTCCACACTCTGTGGACTGTTGCTGAAAGGGCCGGTAGTACCGGGATTTGCTTGGCTAAACTCACTATTGAACCTAGGTCAAGCCCCAAGTAGCCAACAAAAGAATATTAGAACCCTAGATTAATGAGTTTGAAATCTTGATGAGCTATGAATATGATTTAGGGTTTGTAACTAAACCTCGGCAAGAAGTTGAAGTATAGTATCTTGTTGATTATGTTTGTAAAGGCTAATGCTTCCACTATTATAAGTTTTTGATATGGCTAACTTCATGCTTCTATACGTTTAGTTGTACTTTCTATCTAATTTGTGCAAGTACATCATCTTCAAGTTGGTGAAGATGATCGTAAGTAAAGTTGATGTGATAAGCATGATATACGAATGACTTTGATAAGAAGGATGGAAGCCATGAAAGATTCTCTGATGTCTTAAAGAAGAGGTAGAACTCCCTAAGTTAAGAGGGATCCTGGATGAAATCTTCCTAGGATAAGAGAATGGTTGAGAATATTCCTTGTACAAGAATGATTAGATCCTCTCTTATTAAGAGGGAGTGATAGATATGGTTTTCCACTTCATGTGTCATGCATTAGACCATGACTAACAACCATAATTTTTAGTCAAAACCATGAGTGAGAGAAGGAAATTGGAGAATGCATTTTGGGGTGTTGTTTAAAGAAGGAAATATGGATTCGATTGAAGAATATATTGCTACATGAGAAGCGGGAAATGAAAGTGTATGATTGAGGAATATTCTGTCAATTATTTGGTTGATGTCCTACTGAGTTGAGAAGAAGCATCATGTTGTTTGGAAGACCTCGAAGGTTTGTATTTGATTATGTACATGTGAAATTATATTATTGATTGGGGTTGCGTTTGTACAAGTAAATCTCTCGAAGGTTTCGATAGCAAGCTGGTTACCAATTAGTTTCATCGAGAGAGATTTGTTGTCCTTGATCTTCCATATCAAGGGGTGTTGAGGCTTTGTGCATGAATCATTTCTTGGGAGGACATCTGGACGACACTTTGTGTTGAAGTTCATGTCCTGAAGTTGGAAAGGTGGCGTTGTTTATTGAGCTCTGACACGCACCTGAATTTTTGGGTTGATGGTTAGCAAGTAATCTTGATGGTACCTAGAGAGGCTGAAAGCTTGAGTCCATCTTATTCCCACCTAGATAGATTTCCCTGGTCAGGAATCTATTCTGTAACATTGTAAAGCCTAAATTGTTGAGAGACCAATGGATAGATTGCCCTAGTCAGGAATCTAGTCCATGGCATTGTGGTGCCTAAACTTCTTCATAGATGATGTATTGAGATATTCCATGTACCTCTTTGATTATATGTACATATGAATACCTCCCTAATTAAGGAGGAGTGTTGGAAAATGTAACTAGGTTCAGTCTTCATTATTGTACTAGAGTCAAATGTAATATATTTTTCAAAAGAAACTGAAAATAATTTTATTATTAATTTGAATTGACTTATTAAAGCATGGGTTTCATGCTTGGGTCAGTTATAGGTAAAGCATCCATTGTAGGCTTTAGGTTTTTGTAAAAGTCATTTATTGTTTTGTAAAAGACTCCTCCATCAAGTCATCCTCTTCATCAAGTCATCAACTCAATCGCTTCATCAATGTCTTCAAGTCAGCCTCTCCAAGTCGACCTAAAATGAATCATCTTCAAGCTAATATATTCATGTCGGCCTTATAATAGTGACACATCTTTCATAATGTCATGTCGACTCATTTGTATGGTCGAATTACTATATATACAGGCATAAGGTCTTCACATTTCTCTCAACATAGAAAAGTTCGAATTTCAGAGTAGGAGATTCGGTGATAGAACAAAGGACATATGCTCGCATTTCATAGGAAATATTTCGGTAATAACACAAGTATGTTCTCAGTGCAATAACAGGAATTTGGATTTACATAGAAGAGGTCTCGGTGTCACTACAGAAGCTCAGAAAATGATGTTCCAGTGCTACAATGGTCAAGATCTTAGTGTTGTCTCACAATCAAGGTCTTGATGCTATCTCAAGGACAAGGTCTCGGTGAAATATCAGGGAGAAGGTTTTGGTGCCTTCTTAGGAGAACATTTCAATGCCATCACAACGAAAGTTTTAATCTCTCCAAAAAGATAATATTTCGGTGTCATGACAATGATGAAGTTTCGGCGAAATCACAATGAGGAAATCTCGGTGTCATGACAGTGATAAGGATGATGTCTCGGTGCAAATACAATGTCAGGTATTCAATGCAATCAAAGTGAAAGGAACATCAAAGATGACTTAATGGAGGGAGTGTCTAGCCTAGGGTCTTGGTCATCTCATCTTGAATCAAATGAAGGAATAATTTTGACCGGGTTTTCCCCAAAGAGTGGGAATTTTCGCTGGCATCGTGCCTATATCTTGTGTTCTCTTCTATTTTTTGCTTCGCATTAATCTTGATGATAAAAAAAATCTAATTAAGAAGACATAATACTAATAAGGAAAAATATCACAAGTTAATGTCCTAATAAGGGAAATCATTTAACTGCCAAACCTAAGGATTTCCCAACAGAAGGTAGTAGAAACCTTGTTCTTTCTTATAATGTTTGCAATCCTTTCAGTGGCTCCTTGGATGGAGGGAATTTGAACACTAGTAATTGGATCTTTGGGATTGTTCTTCGTTCTAGGACCTTTACTATATTTTTGGAAGTCTTTGAAACCTTGGTGCTTCTTATAACCATTATTCTCAAACACCTTCAAGAGATGGGTCTTCTCATTGCTAAGGTGATTCTCATCAGAAACCCTTAGTGAATAGGTGGCTAGGGTATTGAGAACACCGAATATTTTAGCTATATTATGATGGGAATTGGCATGGAGATATTGTTCCGTGAGAGTCTTTTTACAAAACACCTGGTGTGAAATGGAACCATCTCCCTTCTTAGAGATAAGTACATCTAGGAAAGGAAGGCTACCCTTTACTTTGATTTCCATAGTGAATTTGAGGGAGTCATATTGGTTATTTAAATGCGGCTTAAAAAAATCTAATTTATCATGGGCATGGTGCCAGATGATAAAGGTTTCCTCTGTTGGGTTGTGTTATAGTCTTTCCACGACTACTTCATGTCGGGGGGGTAGGATGGGGGCGCGGGGGGGGTCACAGGGGGGGCGACAGCACCCCCTGTACGTTGTGTGGGTCGTTTTCGGGGGGCATGTAGGGGGGCGGTAGCCCCCCTACATGGGGTTCGGGGCAGCACCCCGGGAAAAAAAAATTGGACCCTATATTAGATGGGTAGGCCTACCTATGGTTTTGTCCATGGATTTCGCATATGGTTTTGGGCATGATTGTTTATTGTCCATGGTATTTTGTAGCTCTTATCAAGGGAAATACGGTTATGTTCTAATCCAGGGTTAATGGCTTGGGGTTTATGGATGCTTCGACATGTATATATATGTATTGTAACATTCAAAGGAATATAATGAAAAACCTACATTTGGTATCATAGTTGTTTTGGCTTCAATGGGATGCCTTTGCTATTGAGGTTTTTTTTTTCTCAAGCCTATGGTAGACCTTATTCAATGGGAGATCTGTGAGATCAATTCTTGTGGTGAAAGGAGATGGCGAGCAGTGGAAATATAGAGATCGAGAAATTTAATGGTAATAGTTTTGAGTTGTGGAAACTCAAGATGGAGGATCTGTTGGTGGATAAAGATCATTGGATCATGGTAGATACAGGTACTAAACCAACATCAATGTCAGCTGAAGACTAGGCGAAGTTGGATCGAAAGGCAAAGAGCACAATACGATTATGTGTCTAAGATTCAATATTGTTGAATGTATCAGGGGAAGCTTCGACAAAGGCTTTGTGGGACAAGTTAGGGACTTTTTACCAATCTAAGTCTCTGGTGAATAAATTGTTCCTGCGAAAAAAATGTATAACCTGAGGATGAAAGATGGAGACTCGGTGACAGATCATATGAACACATTTAATAATGTGGTAAGCCAGTTATTATTTGTTGATATTAAAATTTTAGATGAAGATAAGTGCATCAATCTGTTGTGTTCTCTACCAAATTTGTGGGATAGTCTTCTTGTTGCAATAGGTGGCAATGCAACTGCCTTGCAGTTTGATGAAATAGTCTCATCCTTGCTGTCGAAGGAGATGAAACAGAAAAATATGGACGGCCAAATTGGTGATTCCTTGTATGTACGAGGATGGTCCCAGAACAAAAACAAAAATAATTCCTCGAGTGGGAGATCTAAATCTCCAGGAAAACCTATAAAGGTGTGCTGGAAATGAGGAAAAGAAGGGCACTATAACAGGGATTCTAAATCTAAATCTCCTAAGAAAGGAAAGGGATCTGATGATGCTCCTTCTGCAGAGGTGAAAACCACCTCAGATGAAGGTGTGGATGTGTACTTGGCTTCTTCTTCAAGTGCACATGTAGATCATGAGGAATGGTTGATTGACTCATGTGCGTCCTTTCACTTCACTCCCCATAGAGAGTGGTTCTACGAGTACGAGAAATATGATGGTGGTGATGTCTTCTTAGGGGATGACAAGAAGGCTAGAATCGTTGGTCGTGGAAAATTCAAGTTGAAGTTGCAAGGTGGAAGAATTAGAACACTTCTGAGTGTTCTACATATTCTTGCATTGGCCAGAAATCTGATTTTTGTAAGCAAGTTGGATGATGCAGGTGTAAAAACAGTGTTCGGGAAAGATACATGCAAGATGGTTCGGGGAGAAATGGTATTGATGTGTGGAGTTCATATTGGAACTCTGTACAAGCTTCAAGGTAGCACTATTATTGATGGGTGTAATAGTTTTGTGGTTCCTGGAAGTGGAGCAAAAAATCTAGTGGTCTTTGGAGAAAAGAAAATGCTATGGCATCAAAGGCTTGGACATATTGGAGAAAAGGGCCTTCGAATACTTCATCGTAATGGTATGGTAGAAGGTATGTTTGATCTCTTTCTGGATTTTGATTTCTGTGAAAATTGTGTTTATGGAAAGTAGAATTGGATGAGTTTCCCCTCTGGTGGTAATAAGGCGAAACGGATATTAGAGCTTGTGCACAGTGATGTGTTTGGACCTGTGTCGTTTCCATCACTGGATTATTTCCTCAAGAAGAAATATGAAGTCTTTGATACATTTAAATAATTTAAGGCTCTGGTGGAAAACCAGACAGAGAAGAAGATAAAGGTGCTGAGGATAGATAATGGTGGAGAGTTTTGCAAGAAGAAATTTGAAGAGTTCTATAAGAAGTGTGGTATAGCACAGTAGAATACTACTCCATACACACCTGAGAAAAATGGAGTTGCAGAAAGAATGAACAAGACATTGATGGAAAGGGTGAGAAGCATGCTCAGTGGTGTCGAGTTAGGACATGAATTATGGGCAGAGGCGATGGAGACTGCATGTTACCTAGTCAATAGATCACCTTCATCAGCGTTGGAAGATAAGACTCCACAAGAGGTATGGACTGGTAAGAAACTTTCTCTTTAAAATCTGAGGGTATTTGGATCTGATGCATATGTACATGTTCCAAAGGAGAAAAGAACAAAGTTGGATAGTAAATCTGAAAAGTGCATCTATATTGGGTATAAGGATGGTTTAAAAGGTTATAAGCTTTAGAACCCAGAAACAAGGAAGTTTGTGTACAACTGAGATGTGGTGTTTAGAGAGGTGAAAGAGGTTATTAAACATGAATTCCTACCAAAGGAACCCGAGAAGATAGAGTTTGAGCAAAAGGAGGAAGAATTAGACTCTACAGCAGAAGAGGAATCAGAAGATGAAGAGCCACAAACTCCAGCTGTGAGAAGATCAATTCGAGAAAGAAGGCAACCGAAAGGTATAGTCCATCTACTTTCTATTCAAATTTTGCTTTATCTATTTCTAATGATGATCCTAGAACTATGAGGGAAGCAGTAGATTCAGAGGATGGAAAACTCTAGAAAGAGGCCATGGTTGATGAAATGGCATCTTTGCACAAAAATTAGGCTTGGGATCTAGTGGAGTTTTCGGATGCAAGGAAACCCATTGGAGGAAAATGGGTGTTTAAGAAGAAGATGAATGCAAAAGGAAAGGTGGATAAATACAAAGCTCAGTTGGTAGCAAAAGGTTATTCCCAGGTACTAGGAATTGATTTTGGTGATATTTTTTCTCTTGTTGCTAAGGTAGGTTTTATTAGATTACTTTTATCTGTTTTTGTTGCTTTTGATTTTGAGGTGTAATAGATGGATGTGAAGACAACATTTCTTCACGGGGATCTAGAATAAGAGATCTACATGAAGCAACTTGAAGCAACTTGAAGGCTTTGAGGTAAGGGTAAGAAAGAACTAGTATGCAAGTTAAAAAAGTCTCTGTATGGGTTAAAATAGTCACCAATGATGTGGTATCAGAAATTTGATACATTTAAACGGGGAATTGGCTTCACCAGAAGCAAAGAATATCGTTGTGTGTATTTTAAATTATTTGGTGACCGTGTTATTTATCTGGTCTTTCATGTGGATGATATGTTGCTAGTTGGAAATGACAAAGAAATGATCCTGGATTTGAAGACCCAATTTCCCTCCAAATTCGACATGAAAGGTCTTGGTGTTGCAAACTATATTTTTGGCATGGGAATATAATGAGATCTGGCAAAGAGGAAGCTTTGGTTAAACTAGAGGAAGTACGTTGAGACAATATTACAGAGGTTTAATATGCAAGATAGTAAACCGGTGAAGGTTCCAATTCCTGTAGGAGTAAATTTATATGTTGAATAGTGTCCCAAGACACAAGAAGAGGAAGAGGACATGTCCCGTGTTCCATATGCAAGTGCAGGCAATATCCTGATGTATGCAATGGTTTGTACTAGACCAGAGATTTCACATGTAGTGGGAGTATTGAGCAGTTTTATGTCAAAGCCAAGGAAGGATCATTGGACAACAGTGAAGTGGCTTTTCAGGTATTTCCATGGCACTAGTGATTATGGTTTGTGCTACCAAGGAAGACCAGGATTGGACAGAGTTTTGGACATTTGTGGTTTTGTTGATGCAAACTGGCCTAGAGATCTGGATCAGAGAAGATCTACAAGTGGGTATGTGTTTAACCTATTTGGAGGTGCAGTCAGTTGGGTGAGTAAGAGACAGTCTGTAGTGGCACTTTCAACTATAGAGGCAGAATACATGGCAGCCACTCATGCAAGCAAGGAAGTAGTTTGGTTGCAGAGATTGTGTTTAAGTATGGGGTTAGTACAGCGAGCTGTAAGGATAGATTGTGACATCCAAAGTGCATTTTTCTTGGCAAAGAACCCTTCTTATCATTCAAATACAAAGCACATTGATGTTTAGTATCACTTTGTGAGGGATATGGTTGAGGACAAAAAGGTGTTGTTGGTAAAGGTGGACACTTTGAAGAATACTACAGATGCATTGACAAAGTCTGTCACCACTGATAAGTTCTCTTGATGTAGAGAAACAATGGACGTTGTTGGGTTGGATCAATGACTAAGCTCTTATGTGGCCCCATGTGGAAATAAAACAAGAAGTGGGAGGATGTGACCTACCTATGGTTTTGTGCATGGATTTCGCACATGGTTTTGGAAATGATAGTTTATTTTCCATGGTGTTTTGTAGATCTGGTCAAGGGAACTACAGTTATGTTCTAATCCAAGGTTAATGGATTTGGGTTATGGATGCTTCGACATGTATATATATGTATTGTAACATTGAAAGGAATATAATGAAAACCTTACATCATCGACAAACCTCTTCAAAATATTAGGGTGGAATAGTAAAGAAGCCAATGCCTTGGTCTCAAATTAATCCATGAAAAGGTTTTCCACCACCAGGGAGAGAGGAGAGCTCATGGAAACCCCACAATTTTTCTCATAGAATTCACCTTAAAAGCTAAAAACAATGGAATTCATGAAAATTTTGACTCACTTAGTAGTATCTAGGTTAGTGATGTAGTTAATAACATTAATAGCTTAATTAATGGGGATTTTTTTGTAAGGAGAAACAACATCAAATCCTACCAAAATATCTTAGGGATAAGGCTTAATACATTTAATCTCATTCACAAAGGAAGTTGAGTCCTTCACGAAGGAGTTGGTGAGGCAAGAAAGGGGCTTAGATTTTTTGGATAAATGTTTGGCGAGAAGATAAGTGAGCCCACCTATCATATTAACGATGGGTCTCAAGGGAGCCCCATTGTTATGGATCTTGGGAAGGCCATAAATTTTGGGGGTGAGTGGGTTTCTCTCAACTAGTTTCTTGCTAATGGGATTCGGGGGAATATTGGTTCAGATAATGCTTGTGACATCCCTTGAGACTTTCTTAAGGGGATTTTGTCCTAGCATAATTTCAACTTCTACCTTATATTAATCACTTCTTTCGTTGCTTCTCTTAGCATGTCAAGTATAAGTAGCACTCTGTTAACTGGACCATCGTAGCTGATGGGAGTATTGCATTTTCTACCATACAATGTCTCAAAAGGACTCATCTTTAATGGTTCTTGCTACCCATTGTTGTATTCAAATTCAACTAATGGTATGAATTATTCCCACCTCTTCAGTTGATGCATGACATACATCCTCGACATGTCTTATAGAATTCTATATACCCTTTCAGTTTGACCATTTTTCTCAGGGTGATAAGTTGTGATAAAATATAGTTGAGTCCCAAATCCTGCAAACAATGCTTTCCAAATTTTGAATTGAATACAAAATCCTAGTCTCAAATTATCTTCTTGGTTATGCCATGCAATTTGAATATTTCGTTCATAAAAATTTGAGTTATGTCAATATATTTGCAAGTGGAATTAACATCTATAAAGAGAGTTTCCTTGCTCAATTTTTCCACTTCCACCCTAATGGCATCATGTGGTTTGGATGTCTTTGACAATCCCATGATGAATTCCATGGATATTGATGGGCCTCTAAATTAGACATAAATTAAGGCCCATGCCTCTAATTTAAAACATACATTAATGCCTATGAACATCCTTGAGAACATTAAACCTCTCTTCTTGCATCAAATAATTAATTCTTAACTTTAATATATTCATTAGGAAGGTTTATGAATAATTGAATATTTGTGCCTAATATTATATTTTTTATGGAATATTATGAGAATATTGGGCAAATTATGAAGGGTTGGAGGAGGAGATAATTTAGGGACATGTTCCCTACTACTGGAGGATCAATAATAAATAATAATTCATCAAGATATTATGGAATTATGGCACAAATTATGGAACTCCAATGATTGAGAAAATCTAGGAATGTGTTCCACTAATCAAGGGAGCAGATCCACCAATCAAGGGAGCAAATCCACTAATCAAGGGATTTTGGTGGGGAAAGCTTCCTCCATCCATGGGGAATTATTATTAATCATTTTGTATAAATACCAAGTCGAATTTGCCTCTAGGGAATGATTGAGAAAATCTAGGAATGTGTTCCCTGCCATTTAATGCAAATTCTTAGTATTGGGGACTAGATACACTAATCAAGGGATTTTGGTGGGGAAAGCTTCCTCCATTCATGGGGAATGATTCCTAATCATTTTGTATAAGTACCAAGTCGAATTTTCCTCTATGGAGAGATTTTCTTTACTGTTATTGTGGAGAGAGCTTGTATTTTTGCAGCTCCATTGTATTTTCTTGCAGGGATGTAATTCTATTGATGAAAATAATGAAGATTGGTGTAATGTTCAGCTTCTAAATCTTGTTCTCCTCCATAGGTCTCTGATTTTCCTTGGGCTTGGCCATCCCAGGAACCTCAGAGCCATTTTGTATCATTTTCTTTCCTTCTTTTCATTGCTTATTCACATGCATCTCTAGTTTTTATTTCTTTCTACTTCTGCATTTAGAATTAATGATTTCTTGTCATAGGAGTGAGTTAAATGGTTGATGTAATTTATTTTGCAAGATCACAAGAATTATTTCATCCTTGTAAAATATTTGGAAGTTCATAGTAATCATTGAGCAACTTCGATTAGTCTTCTTATTCCCAAATCTAGATTGTTGGACCTCCTTTTCAGCAAAGAACAGTAAATTTCTGCTATTTTTTGGAGCATGTTAACTAGGTTCAATCGACTCGTTTCCACTTGCATTAGATCACAAAAACATTATAGTTCATAAAAACAATTACCCCATTGCATTTTCACTTGATTTGGTTAGGCTTGTTTTAGATTTACTAGCTCACTAGTTCTCGAATTTCTAGATTTCCGACTAGTAATGTTTTTTATTTTTTTTAAATGGGTTAACATAGGTATTTTTGAGTTATTCCACTTGGAATAGGGACCTAAGACATCCTAGTTAATAAAAAAAAAATCTCATCCACTTTGGATTTGATTTGCTTAGTCATTAAACCCTCGCCAATTTCATCATTTCACAAGGAAACTTCTCCAAGATTTTTGAGCAAATCCATCCACCTCCCACCTTTGGTTTTGAGATCTGAGTGATCCTAGAAATTTTCTCACTCCATTCCACCCATCTACCACCTTTCATATTCCTCCCATCACCTCCAACACCTCACATTTTTCTCTTGGTTGTATCTCGTAGGTTTCCTATAATTCCTATAGGATCATCCTGTAGGTTTCTAGTACATCTTGTAGGTTTTCCTAAAACAACCTATTTTTAGGCTGAATTGATGGAAAACCTCTAGGAAGTCACCAAAATCCTCCCAAGGGTCTCCCACACTATCCAACCATCTCCTGACCCTTCCATCCAACCTCCAACATCCTTAATTCACCTTCCACATCACCAAAGGAAATTAGTTTGCATACTTGATTTTTCATGAAAATACAAAAAGACAAAAACAGATTTATTTTAGTCCTTTTACTTGCACATTAATGATGTTTGACGCTTCTTACTTCCATACTTAGATAGTATCATTCAGTTCATGATAATTTAGCATTATTCAAAGCATAGTTTCTTAGCAGTTAATTAGGAAATTGTGTGATTTAACATTGAATTTCCATCTCTTTCCTTGTATTTTATTTCTTGCAATAGGTTAAGGTCCTATTTCAAACATTTTATTCTCCACAATTAATTTAGGATTTGACTTCAGTACATGCACTCCATTACATCATGACAGCAAAGGAAGGACACATTGTATGCTGCATAAATAGTGTCGATACCTCTTAAGTTTGTACGGACCCTGAGTTGATAATTAAAGTTGGTAGCCTTGGGAGTTGTAGCATTCTTGTTGCAATACCGAGGCTCATCACTTTTTGGTTCCGTTGTCGGGGAGGTGTCAAAGTGTGCATTGTTTTCTTCCCTAGTTGATTCATTTCTTTTTAATTTTTGCAAAAACAAAAAATATTTGCATTAGGCATATTTAATTTCAAAAGTAGAAAATCGCATTGCATTATAGTTTTCATTCAATCATAAAAACAAAAAATTCTCCAACACCAACCCAACCCCCCATTTGATCACATGGTGCCGTAAGCGCCATATCACCATTCACTTTTGCAAGTAGAAGGAGAATATGGTGAAGAATGTAAAAGAAATTGATGGTGATGATGACAATGAGGAAGATCCTATCAGATTCCCCATTCAAGATACTGATGGAAGTGTGCACATGAAGAACATCCCTCCATCTTTTCTTCGAAAATTTCATGGTCTAAGGTCAGAGGATCCGAAAACCTTTCTCTTTGAATTTGAGATTGTTTGTAAATCTTATGGTTACTTATTAAAAAGTCAAAAATTCAGATTGTTTCCGGCAACTTTGAAGGATAGAGCTCTTAAATGGTTCATGAGTTTGGGGACTAATTTAGTAAGATCATGGAATGATATGAAAAAAATATTTATAGAAAAATATAAAGATCATGATCTTATAGAAGAAATCTTTTGAATGAATCAAAGAGAAGATGAGAGCCTTGAGGATCTAACAGAGAGGTTATGTACAATGTTAAGAGGGTAAAACTACATCATTTAGGGTTTGACACACTAAAAACCCTCTTACTTAGAACAATTAGGGATGAGTGGATTGATCTCCTTAATCTCATGAGTAGATATGATGTATATCAATTATCAGTTGAAGAAATTTGTGAAACATGCCAACACATATCAAGAGGAAAAGCAAGAGTAGGTAAATCAACATCAAGATCGGTACGTCAAGCTAAACTTGGAAAGTTGTTTGATGATTTTAGAAAATAAATTCTTAGCAATCTAACAAAACAAGTATAAATGTTAAGAATGCAAGATGAAGGAAAAGAAAATGTTGATATTTGTGTTGCAGAATCACATGATGTTAAACATTGTCCATCATTACCAAGGTTGAAGGAAGTTTACCAAGAGGAAAATGGAGAAATTCAATTACCAATGCAGCAATCTTATGTACCTCCAAGAGGACCATGGCAGCATATTTGGCCTGATATGATGCAAGAGCCTAATTCACAATTTCAAGCTTACGCACATCCACCTCAAAGTAATTGGAACACACTTTTTCCTTGGCAACATTGGCCATCTCAATCCCAAAACCAATCTTAGCAACAAGGTTGGCAAGGAAATTATGGGAGCCATCCACAATGTCATCAGTATTTTCCTTAATATCCTCCATACCAAACTCCATGTTATCCTTACCATTCACCTCCACCACAACCACAACCCCATCCAGGAACAGTGTTGCAAAAAAGATATTCTCTTGATATCATTAAAGGATTACATCCATAAGAATAAGATTTGAAAGAGAAGATCAAAGAATCATGGGTTGCACTTGATGAAGAGAAGACATCAAAATCAGAGATTAAGAAAGCTCCCTCATGGTTACCATCAAATCTTCCATGTATTCAAGAGAACAATCAACAAAAAGAGGAAGATTTGAAGGTCATGGTAGAAGAAGACATGAAGAATGATCCAAATCAACAAGTGGACCAGGGGCATCACAACTATATTGAAATATGGTTCTAGATAGTCACTAAGATGTAGCATCACTCTCTTCCTCAACTATGCTTGATCCTTTCAAAGTCAAATCATTTGGTCTCTGAAATCCAGGTACATGTCAAAGCATACATTTCAAGCCTCTGTATCATTTTGTCTGCCATGTTGATGTGGACATGGCTCCATTGGAAGTATTCTTATACTTGAAAGTGATTTTGTTTCTCAAGTAGGATAGCGTAGAAGAAAAAAACAAAAAACAAAATGAAAAATAAGAGAAAAAACAAAAACAAAAACAAAACAAAAAAACTAAGGTGAAAACCTCCTTGGAGGTGCCTTAGGTTGGCTCATTGATTGAAAACCTCCATGAGGCAGTCAATGGGTTGAAAAAAAGAAGATCCTAGGTGAAAACCTCCTTTGAGGCGCCTAGGCAGACCTACTAGTTGAAGACCTCATTGAGGAGGCTAGTAGGCCTAGAAGAAGAAGAAAAAAAAAAAAAAAAAAAAAAAAAAATCCTTGATCCATGCATGCATGTACTTTCCAACATCTGCAAGCAACAAGAACAAAGTTGGTACCAAAAAGAAAATTGGTCAAACCGACTCAAAAGAAATCAAATTTTGACTTTCTCCTACTTCGCTCAAATGCTCCAACAAGTCCAAGGCCATGCCAATCCATCGCCCTCATCTATTTTCACCACCCACCCATCATTCTCAAGCTTCTACCACTCATTTTCCTTCTTGTCCTAAAAAACTACAAGATGCTTTGTTTTACTACAGGATACAAAAATACATAGAGCAGAAATTTGTTTTTGCCATAACTTGAAAACCATGCATCCATTTACTAATTTGTTTCAGAGGGAGATGCATTTGGATGATGGTAATATGCCCAAGCAATTTCAGTAAATTCCAGTGCATGGTTTCCAAGAAATTAGCCTCCATCATCTTTAGCCATTTTTAGTTTTTCTCAAGATCTGTGCATCCATTTAAAAATATGTTTCATGGAGAGATGCATTTGGATGATGGTAATATGCCCAATCAATTTTAGTAAATTCCAGTGCATGGTTTCCAAGAAATTAACCTCCATCATCTTTAGCCATTTTTAGTTTTTCTCAAGATCTGTGCATCTATTGACCAAACGTTTTCTATCGGGAGGTGAATAATGATGATGGCAACATGCTCAAAAAGTTTTAACTCAATCCAATCTACCATTTGTGAGATATGGACAAAACAATTCATTGTCCTATAAACCTACAGGATACAGAACAACACCTACAGGATTGGCAGTGAGCAGTTTTAAAGGAGATCGAGAGGTCAAAGAAGCTCCTCCAAAGCTTAGTAGCAGCATCAGGTAGGTACAGGTATGCAATATTCTTGACCTCTTCTCTTGAGCATATTATAGTTAGAAATTTGTTGTCAATGCATGAGATATGAAGTTTTATAAGCTAAGGATGGGTCAGCGGTTTCAACCGCCTTCAACTAGAAGATTACATCTCACTCCTTCACCCATGTCATGTTGATAAGTCAAATTATGAAGGGTGATGATTTCAAGGAATGAGGATAGCAATTAAAAGAAGAATTTTTTGCAAAGGCCAAGGTCACCACAGCACTCCAAGCCCTCCATCCACTTCATATTCACTATCTATTCATCATTCATCCATTCCATTTCATTCTTGGAAAAAAAAACAAAGAGAGCATCCTCTCCATTTCATGAAATTTACATTTGCAGGTCAGCAAGAAGGACGGTCAAAAAGCAAAGGAGGATCACAAAGAGACCCTTGTCACTCACATTTTTATTTTACCACTCATTACCATTCATTCCTCCACCATTTATGTCATTTTTCCACTCCTTTACTTCAATTTACAAAGGGACTGTGTTTTCTTCAGGATGATCCTATAGGAATTATAGTGACCCAGAAATCTTACAGAAGGCAGCCCTAAGGCAAATAAATGGTGGAACAAGGTAGCAGAATGTTGATAAGGGTGTGGAATACCTTGCCAAACTAAAAAAATAATCAAGAACCATCTTGAATAAGGGGAAGAAGGCAAACTAATGGTCTCAAGAAACAAGGATTTTTCTTTGCACAAATAGGTTTTTTTGGCTTGTCCTTGCAGAGCTTACAACCAAGATTCTTAATTCACAAGAGAGAGGCCACCAGGGCCATGGATGAGGCACAATGAGGTCACTAAGTTACTCAGAGGAGGAGCAACACTTTCAGCAGGGGGTATGATGGGCCTCTAAATTAGACATAAATTAAGGCCCATGCCTCTAATTGAAAACATAAATTAAGGCCTATGACCATCCTTAAGCATCTCTTTTTGCATTAGATAATTTATTTTTAAATTTAATATATTCATTAGGAATGTTTATAAATAATTAAATATTTGTGCCTAATATTATTTATTTTTGTGAAATATTATGAGAATATTGGGCAGATTATTAAGAGTTGGAGGAGGAGATAATTTAGGGACTTGTTCCCTACTACTGGAGGATCAATAATAAATAATAATTCAACAAGATATTATGGAATTATGGCACAAATTGTGGAACTCCAATGATTGAGAAAATCTAGGAATGTGTTCCACTAATCAAGGGAGCAGATCCACCATCAAGGGAGCAGATCCACTAATCAAGGGATTTCGGTGGGGAAAGCTTCCTCCATCCATGGGGAATGATTTTTAATCATTTGGTATAAATACTAAGTCGAATTTTCCTCTAGGGAATGATTGAGAAAATCTAGGAATGTGTTCCCTGCTATTTAATGCAAATTCCTAGTATTGGGGACTAGATCCACTAATCAAGGGATTTTTGTGAAGAAATCTTCCTCCATTCATGGGGAATGATTCCTAATCATTTTGTATAAGTACCAAGTCGAATTTTCCTCTAGGGAGCGATTTTCGTTAGTGTGATTGTGGAGAGAGCTTGTATTTTTGCAGCTCCATTGTATTTTCTTGCATGAATGTAATTTTATTGATGAAAATAATGAAGATTGGTGTCATGTTCAGCTTCTAAATCTTTTTCTCCTCCATAGGTATCTGATTTTCCTTGGGCTTGGCCATCCTAGGAACCTTAGATCCTTTTTGTATCATTTTCTTTCCTTCTTTTCATTGTTTATTTGCGTGCGTCTCTAGTTTTTATTTCTTTCTATTTTTGCATTTAGAATTAATGGTTTCTTGTCGTAGGATTGAATTAAATGGTTGATGTAAGTTCATTTTAGGATCACAGGCATTATTTCATCCTTGGAAAATCTTTGGAAGTTCATAGTAATCATTGAGAAACTTGGATTAGTCTTCTTATTCCCAAATCTAGATTGTTGGACCTCCTTTTTAGCAAAGAAAAGTAAATTTATGTTATTTTTTAGAGCATGCTAATGAGCTTCAATCGACTCGATTACACTTGCATTAGATCACAAAATAATTCTAGTTCATAAAAAAAATTACGCCATTTCATTTGCACTTGATTTGGTCAGGGATTTTTTAGATTTACTAGCTCACTAGTTCTTGAATTTCTAGATTTCCAACTAGTAAAGTTTTTTAATTTTTTAGAATGGGTTAACATGGGTCTTTTTGAGTGATTCCACTTGGAATAGGGACTTAAGACATCCTAGTTAATAACAAAATTTGTCCCATCCACTTTGGATTTGATTTTCTTGTTCATTAAACCCTCACCAATTTCATCATTTCACAAGGAAACTTCTCCAAGATTTTTTAGCAAATCCATCCATCTCCCAACTTTGGTTTTGTTTATGAGTGATCCTAGACATTTTCTCACTCCATTCCAACCATCTAACAACTTTCCTATGCCTCCCATCACCTCCAACACCTCACATTTTTCTCTCAGCTATATCCTGTAGATTTCATGTAATTCCTACAGGATCATCCTATAGGTTTCTAGTACATCCTGTAGGTTTTCCTAAAACGGCCTATTTTGAGGCCAAATTGATGGAAAACCTCTAGGAAGTCACCAAAATCCCCCCAAGGGTCTCCCACACCATCCAACCATCTCCTAACCCTTCCATCCAACCTCCAACATCCTTAATTCACCTGCCACATCACCAAAGGAAATTATTTTGCATACTTGATCTTGCATGAAAAGACAAAAATAGATTTATTTCAGTCCCTTTACTTGCACATTAGTGATGTTTGATGCTTCTTACTTCCATGCTTAGATAGTAGCATTTGGTTCATGATAATTTAGCATTATTGCAAGCATAGTTTATTGGCAGTTAATTAGGAAATTGTATGATTTAGCATTGAATTTTTGTCTCTTTCCTTGCACTTTCTTTCTTACAATAGGTTAAGGTTCCATTTCGAACATTTCATTCTTTGCAATTAATTTAGGATTTGACTTCAGTACATGCACTCCATTACATAATGACAGCAAAGGAAAGACACATTGTATGCCCATATAGTGTCGATACCTCTTAAGTTTGTACGAACCCCGGGTTGATAATTAAAGTTGGTAGCCTTGGGAGTTGCAGCATTCTTGTTGCAATACCAAGGCTCATCATATATTACTTCCCATTTCTACTCAGTGATTGGAATTGACTATAGTAATCATGTTGGATGCCTGCATTCTACTTTGAATTGTTGGCATTCCAAGCCACTGCCAATATATTTGGTTATTTCTTTCTTCATTCTTGGCCAATGATATACTTTATTTATGCCTATTATAATTTTTTGGTAATCATGATGACCTAAATAAGGTCTTTTATGAAACCCGTCCATTATGAATTTCTTCAACTGATCACATAGGGTACATAATATTTGTCCTTAAACAACAACACCACCATCAGTTAGCTTGTAATTATTTCTTACTATTCACTTGGGTTCCCATTGTAAGTGTTCCTTCACATACTGTAAATGTTTGTCATGTAGGAATGCCTCTTTAATCTTTTCTTTTTTGTTAATTTCACAAGTGCTCATGGCTGCCAAGTGAGACATTTATAAATTTATACTAAGTGCATCTATTACCCAATTTTCCTTGCCCTTAATATGCTTGATTTCAAAATAAAATTACTAATCAAAGCCAACCATTTGGCTTGTCTAACATTTAACTTAGGTTGGTTAAACAAGTATTTCAATCCTCCATGATTTGGCATCAACACAAAACCTTCTCCCAAACAAGTAGTGCCTCCAAATATTCATTGCATGCACAATTGTTGCTAGATCCAAGTCATGAGTCACACAATTCCTCTCATGATCCATTAGTTTCCTTCATGTGTAGTATATTACATTCCCTTCTTACATCAAGACTCCACCTAGTCCTTCCTTGCAAACATTTGTGCAAACTAGGAAATCCTTCTTTGGATCTGTTATCCTCATGATAGGTGAATGTGTGAGCAAGTCTTTAAGTTCCTAAAACTATCTACATACTTTGATGTCCAGTAAAGTTTTGATTGGATGCCCAATCTTTAAAAAATCTTAAATGAATCATCGATAATATCTAGAAAATCCCATGAAGGATCTAACCTTTTTAATACTCCGAGGAATTGGCCACTCCATTATGGCCTTGATATTTTTTGGATCTACAACTACTCCCTCCTTTGAGATGACATGTCCCAAATATTTTACTTATGATTGGAGGAAATCACAATTATTAAGTTCAACATATACTTTATGTTCTTTTAGTAATTGCAACATCGCCTTCAAGTTCTCTTCGTGTTCTTCTTTGGTTTTTAAGTAAACCAAAATTTCATCAACTAGCCCTAGGACAAAATTTTCCAAATATTGGTTGAGGACATTGTTCGTCATGCAAATGAATGTGGTTGGGGCATTTGTGAGTCCAAATGGTACCACTACAAACTCGAAACTCTTGTATCTCATCCTAAAGGTTCTCTTATGAATGTCTTAATATTTAATTATAACTTGATGATAGCCAAATCAAAAATCTATCTTGGAGAACATTGTGGCTCCTCTCAACTGATCAAATAGATCAAAATTAGGGGCAATATGTATTTATTCTTCACTATAGATTTATTTAACTATTTGTAATCAATGCATAATCATAGTGTGTCATCCTTATTTACAAACATCATTAGGGCTCCCCAAGGTTATACATTGATTTTGATGTATCCTTTATCCAACATTTCTTTTAGCTGTAATTTTATTCCACGAACTCTAGCATGCTCATGCTATATGGGGTTTTAGAAACTAGGACAGAAACAAGAATCAATTCAACGGAGAAAGTGATTTACTTCTTGAGTGGCAATCTTGGCACATCCTTCATAAATATATCGCTATATTGTTTCAAGATGGGGTGATCTTAAATTATGAGTTTGTTTTCCTCTATTACACTAGTTACTTGAATCATAAACAAGGCACACCCATTCTAGTTTTATTTATTCATTTGAAGTGTTTAAATTTGTCTTATTGAAAAAAGCTTTTTTATTCCTCACAACACTCTTTCCTCTCCTTCATCACTAAATCATTCAAACAATTTACTATAAGAGTCAACTTTGGCCCTATGGTCTGCCAACTAATCCATGCCAATCATGATATGATATAAAACGAATGGAAAAATATTAAGTGCAAAATTTGTAGGCATGTCACTGGCATGACTCCACTAATCAGACACTCTTTTTTTGAATCTTGTGGCTAGTTGGACCAACCATGATTTGGAAAGTGGTTTTTTCCATAAGGCACATGTTTCTGCAATTTTGGGGCTAACATAACTGAAGCAAGAACCTAGATCAATTAAAATTAAAACAAGCTAGTTGGAAACCATGCCTTCCATTTCAATCATCGAGGCTTGATGATCTAATTTTCTATTTTCCAATGCTACATAAATATGAGGTATGCTTTGAGAAACATCATTCAATGTTGGTCCCTCTTGGACATTGTACAACTCCTTGTATCTTCGTTTTTTGTGTGGGCAATCTTTCAATATATGATCCTCTCCACATCCCCAAGACTATAATGACCTCCTCTTGGGTTTCTCTTCCTCTTCCCTTGTTAATTTGATCAGTTGATCTCTAATTGCAGCGGGGAAGTTTCATTGGAACTCATTTTTAGTAGGTTGAGGGTCGTGATCCTTTCCCTTTAAAGTTGGTTTTGTCTTTCCTTTTCCAATTTGTTTGGAATTAATCCCTATGTTTAAACTAATCATAGAAATACTCGACCTTCCTAATAGTTTTCTCTAGTGCCTTTGGTTCATCAAATTCAATTATGTCTTGGTAGGAATGTGGTAAACCACTGAGATATCTTTAAGTATTAGCCTTCTCAACCCTAATGTGGGGAACATACCTCAGTAGTTCCAAAAATATGTTTTTGTGGGAATCCATGGTGAGTTGTCTTGGCTTATGCTCATGAAACTCTTTGATTTTACTTTCATAGTATTTATTATACAGGTACTTTTCCCATAAATATTTCTCAAATATTTTCAAAGCCAATTCCTTTTCTCTGATGCCTTTGACAATTCTAAGATCTTCCCACCATATGTCATCTTTTCCTTTTAAGTTAAAATTAGCTACCCTAACCTTCATATTCTAAAAATAGTCATGGAATCTGAAGTAATTCTTTAATCCCTAAAGCCAGGTTCTACTTTTTCACTCTTATTAATATCTCCATCAACAATAAGGGGATTTTCTTTTTTGAATGCTTCTGGAATTTTTTTTCTCACTTTTCCTTTGTTGGTGGTGTCTTTTGGTCCTGGTTATAGCACTAGATAGTTTGTCATGGTTGTTTGTTTCTCTTTTATAGGTGCTAAGTGGATTTCCTCCTCTTACTATATCTTCACATGCATGTTTTTGCCTCTTCTTTTACTTACTACCTTATACCTTATAGGTTTCCAATCATTGCTTCCATATTTCAAATGAAATTTGCTTGGATTTATGCCAATCCAGATAACTTGCACCGGGTTCATGTTTCCTTTCTCTTTGAAATTTTGATGAGCTTTACAAAATCACTACATTCACCCCTATTTGCCTTTCTTGAGCTCTAAAAAGATTTTCAGTGTTAGCGTTACAACTACCCAATTTAGCTCTCAAGCTTCTGAGGTATCCATCCAATTAGGCAAATTCTCTTCTAGCCTCTTTCCAACTAAATATAGGAAATTTTTTGTCCATGTTGTATTATACTATTCTACTACTCATTCCTTTGTTTTCTGTTCTGGATTATGTATTCTTATGTGTTATCACACAAAAACACAATTTTCATCTAAATCAAGCATGAACATATTAATCATAGTCTTGGTATGTCAACACCCAGCATGTTAACCTGAAGTTATTCACATATCCAAAACCCATGTAAGTTACATATCTTATAATAAAAAAAGGACAAGAATTCCATCAAATTTAACAACCACATCAATCACTGGTTTCAATTAGAATTCATATAACAACTTAATTTAATCGACCATATAAAATTAGATTATATTATATGTGTGTGAGCCCCTTCAAGTCTAGTGTTAAACCTCTGCTCTAATACCACTTTGTAACACTTCCCACCCCTTAAACCATCTTATGTTATGGGAATGCTACCGTTTTGAGTTGATCTCGAAGGTTTGTTATGAATATGGGGTTACAACAACCTATTTTCCTCAAAGTATCCAAATTCTAAAGCCAATCCAACCATCTCGTTTATGTTGTCGAGTGCTTTCCAGTCATATTAATTTTTTCTTACTGACTCATGAGTAGAAGTTGTGTCCCTTAGAAATTTTTCAACCATTTATCTTTATATTTGAATGCCCAAAATGTATAAGCAAAGTGTAATTTTGTATCATTTACTAATGAAATGAAATTACATTTTTTTCTAGGAGAAAAAAAACAAATGGTTTGTTTCATGAGGGAAACTCCACCATTTCTTCTAGATGATTCTTCCAAAAGCTGACCAATCTCTCCATTGTTTCATTGCTTTGGCAACTACATACAAAGTCATAAAAATTGTGATGCCTTTGGTTCTAGATTTGTCAAATTCCCCAAGCCACAACTTATGGCTGAATTAATCTAGCTATAGTACTTCACATAATTTAATCAACCAGTTCTTTTAACTCAAGTTCAAATCATTAATACCTTTAAACAAAATAAATCTATGTTGTATCTTCTTCTTCCAAAAATAAATGAACCAATTTCTACGCATCACAAAGAATTAATCAAAATGGTTTTGAAATCACAATAGCATGAATTTATCTCAAACCCCAAATATATTAAGTACCTAATATAGGGTCTTATTTGATCCTTTGGATTCATAATAAATTTAAATTTATGGTTAAGCAGTTACACAATTTCTTTATTTATAATTAAAAAAAAAAAAATTAAAAGCACATATTTAAACACACATCTCTCTCACCCTAAACTGTAAATCACCTTGCTGCCTTTTCTTATAGAACCATATGCAAAAATGTTATTATTTGATTACAGTCATTTGTTTGCAAATTCCCATCATCATATCACAACTACAACTATAGACCATGGCAATCAAATAATCCATGCACTGCAAAGATATGATGATTCATTCGTGCCATATGCAATGACCAAACTTGAGATACAGTAATGTGAAGCCAGGAAACCGCATCATCTGGCAATGAGATCAGTGAAGATTTAGAAATAAATGGATATTGACTTACATAGGTTTTTTCTGCAGTAGTTAGCAAAATCTGTAACACAAAAAATCATTTTTTTATAAAAAACAGTTCGCTATGCAGATTCTAGGCTTCCCATATAGACTAAAATTACTCATTGAGAAGTTAAGGACACCCAAGAAAGTGAGGTTGCTAAGGCTCTTAGTCGTTACAGAGGAGTTGGGCTCTTCATCATCATGTGCCAATCTCAATCCAGTGGACATCGGCGTTGGGTTGGGCAGGGCCTGCGTTTAGAGAAATTATTCACTGACATATATATATAAAAGAGGCATAACTTCCTATAATCTAATTAATATTAATAGCCATATGCATAACCTTTTAAATTAAAAACTCCTCAAGTAAACCAGAAAAATAAAGCGAGGTTTAACTCTATTTCAAGTCTCAAATTCTTAGTAGATTTAGGAACAGCAAACGCAGTAGGCTTCAGCGGTATGATAGCGTCTGATGATTGTGAAATTCAGCTCCTTAGTAGACATTGTTCTAACATTTTCTAACCCCTTGAAATGTTACAAAAAAAATTCAGTGTGCAAGTTTGCTTCATGACTAAACTCTCGTTCATATACAAATTTGGCAAGGCAAAGGGTTCTTAAACATATTTCTGGTTGATATTTAATATTTAATTTTAAATCAGTTTAAATTTTATTTATATATATATATATATATTTTGTGGCAAAAGCATTGGGCTTAATTTTATTTCATGTCATATATATTATATATCAAAGAACACACTATGTTAACCAACATCGACCAAAATACCACCCAGTGTTAACCAACCTTAACTAAGCAAAGGACAAACAACCAACCAAAGTCATTTCATGCCATATATATTATATATGAAAGACCACCCAGTGTTAACCAATATCGACCAAAATACCAACCAATGTTAACCAACCCCGACCAAGCGAAGGACAGACAACCAACCATAATCGCAAGTCACAAGTCAAGTTAAGGTCAACCAACATTGACCAAGCGAAGGACAATCAACCAACCAGAGTCGCAAGTCAAGTTAAGGTCAGCTAAGGTTAGCACACAGCGTCAAGCTAAGGGAGGAGCCCACAAGGGGCATTCTCTTTGCATAACGCATTGGAAAACCTTATGGGCAATGGGCTTTATAAAATATGTCCACAATCTTGAGATTGATGTCAATTTAAGTTGATTGATTAATGTTGATAAATGTTATTGATATCACTAAGCACATTAGTGATAGTTTATGTTGAATGGAAAGTGTACATAAATGTTGAACGTTGAATATAAAATGTTGGAAGTGATGTGAAGTGAAAAGGCTATGTTATTCAATGTGAAGGCTAAACATTGATACAAAAGTTGAAATACATATATTCGTTTGAACACAAAATGTAGATAATCCAAATATGATTTGTCTCTTATAATTATTATTGAATGAGTTGTTAGTTTAACTCTATTTTATATTGCAAAATAATTTTCAGAACTGAAAATGAAAAGACAAGTTTGTGAGCAATTTTGGAAGTCCAAAAGACTATGATTCATTTCATATTCCTCTAAAGAATACAAACAGCCAAGAGAGTTTGATTATAATATATACAATGTGGAATGAAAAAGATGAATCTTTTTTTTGAGGTGAAGGACTCAGCGTTAGAGAATGAATTAGCAGTAGCAGAAGAAAAGAAGAGTGAAAAGAAGTAGTTCAACAGAAAACTTGAGAGCAGAATTGGATATGAAGTAACTAGCACTTGTGACTTGAGAAATTTATGTTCCTTTCACTGTTGCAGCTTGAAAAATAACATGTTGTAGCGTGTTGAGGTAGGAGCCTCATGTGGGTTGTAGCCTACAGAAAACTTTTGGGAGTTGGAGCTTCCTTTGAGATAGGAATATCTTGTAGGTTGAAGCCTATAAAAATTTTGATGTAAAAAGGAGTACCAACTTACCTTCACATCAATTTTAGCCTAAAGTTCGTGGTTTTCTCCTTTCGGGGTTTCCACTTATATCCAGTATCTTCATGTATTTGATTCTTGCATGTTGTGTGAATGTTTTGAATTCTTCGTAAACAAATCTGCAAACCTCTCTCTTTGGAATCTGCAAAAGGAATTCAATAATTATTTGTTAGCAAATTATATATTACAGAGCAATGCAACACATAGAATATTGCATAAATATAAACACATAAAACCAGATAGACACAGATATACGTGGTTCACCCAGTGTGGGCTACGTCCACCCCGAACAGTCAATCATTCATTTCTATTATCCAGCGAAATGAAGAGACACAACCTATAGCAGATCCGCTGTAATATCCTCTGTTTTCTCTCACAGTCTCACCTCTCTATTTCTCGCTCGGAGAATACACATCTATATCACAGCCTTAATACAATGCCCTCATACAAATAAAGAGTTTGCTTTCTAAGGAAAAAAACCCTAAACTAAACATAAGTTCTACTGTCAGATCATCCACCTAATGAACGGCTCAAATTGACTAGAAATTACTATACTTTTATAAGGCAATTTTACATCTATTTTTAGCTTTAGGGGTGCTGCCCCCGAAACTGTCGTCAGGGGATCGTTGGCCCCCGGATCCCCCAATCGGGGGGGATCGGCCCCCTCAAACCCCCGAGGGGACAATCCCCCCCCCCCCTCACCCCCCACGTGGAGGGGTGTACAAACTTCCTGGGGTATACATCCGGCTGAAACAAAGGCCTCTAAATAATCATGCTCCACACTCAACAATCTCCCACTCGGAGAATGATTGTAGCAACTCCTCTACTGCTTCATTCGGTGGACAATGACTCCTCTTTGGGCCTGGCTGTTTCTCATCTTCATCGTCATCCTTGAAGACCAATTGAAACTAAGCATATTCTCAGTTTCTCCCTGGTTACAACTTTTGTTAGCATATTTGCAGGATTCTGGCTAATATGTATCTTTTCCAGCTTCAACTCTCCATCTTCAAACACTGATTGTATGAAATGGTATTTGAGTTGTATGTATTTAGCCTTGGAAAGACATGTTGAGTTCTTTGCAAGATGAATGGCACTTTGGCTATCACTGTATAACGTGCCCATATGCTCCTTATCCAATTCACCCATAAACCTTTGTAACCAAATCATTTCTTTACTAGCCTTTGTAGCAGCGACATACTATGCTTCTGTTGTTGAAAGTGAAACAACACTTTGGATTTTTGAAACCCAACTGACAGTTGTTCCACCTATAGTAAATACATATCATGTAGTGTTCCTCATGTTCTCTCTGTCACCTACCATATCTTCATCAAAATGTCCTTGTAGAGAAATGTTTGAACCACCAAAGCATAATGCTTGATTTGTGGTACCTTTCAAATATCTGAAAATCCATTTCACTTCCATCCAATGTTCATTTCCTGGATTGTTCATGTACCTGCGTACAACTTCCACTACATGTGCAATATCAGGCCTTGTGCGTACCATTGCATACATTAAGCTTCCAACTGCTGATGCATAGGGAATTTTAGACATATAATCCATGTCTTCTTAAGTCTTTGGGCACATTTCCTTACTAAGTTTGAAATGGCTAACAAAAGGTGTACTAATTGGTTTTGCATTGTGCATATTAAATATTTTCAACACCTTTTGTATGTACTCATTCTGAGACAATATTAATGTACTCATACTAAGGATTTGTTTTGTAGCTCCCAAATCCTTCATTGCAAATGAATTTGCCAATTTTCTTTTGAGCACATTTATTTCCTGCATGTTAGACCCTGCAACAAGTATGTCATCCACATACAATAACAATATAATATAGTTGCCATCATTTTGCTTTTTTAGATAAATACAATGATCAAAGTGACATCTAATATAACCTTGTTTAGACATAAACTTGTCAAATTTTACATACCATTGCCTTGGAGCCTGTTTTAAGCCATACAAGCTCTTCTTCAACCTGCACACTAATTTTTCCTTCCCTTTCACCTCATATCCTTGTGGTTGCTGCATATATATCTCTTCCTTCAAATCCCCATGGAGAAAGGTTCTCTTTACATCTAACTACTCAAGATGCAAATCTTCAACTGCTATTAGACTTAAAATAGTTATGATTGAAGTCATTTTAACAACAGGAGAGAATATTTCATCAAAATCAATACATTTCTTATGTGCAAACCCCTTCACCACAAGTCTAGCTTTGTACCTTTGTTTTCCTCCATCTTCTTCCTTCAGCCTGTAAACCCATTTATTTTGTAATTTAGTTTTACCTGTAGGCAACCTGACTAAGTCTCAAGTCTGGTTATGCATTAAGGAGTCCATCTCTTCTTCCATGGCTAGCTCCCACTTCTTTCTACTTTCAAACTACATTGCTTCTTCATAAGATTCAGGTTCACCAGAATCAGTCAACAATAAATAATATAATGAAGGAGAGTATCATTCAAGGGGTATACTTATCCTGGTAGATCTTCTAACACCACTTTCAGGTGTTTGGGGTGCTTGTTGTTGTTGTGGTGGTTGTTATTGTTGTGGTTGTTGATTATCATTATTTTCAGACACCTTTACTTTTTCAGTGATCTCATCAAGAACTATGTATTCGTTGTTTTCTTTTCTCTGTTTATTTTCCTGCAACTAATTCTTATACAAAACATTTTCATTGAATATTACATCTCTGCTCCTAATGATTTTGTGATTTTCATAATCATATAAGCGATAACCAAAATCATTAACACCATATCCAATAAAGATACATTTCTTTGATTTTGCCTCAAGCTTTGTTTTATTTTCTTTATTAATATGGACAAAAGCCTCACAGCTGAAAGGCTTTAAAAAGGAGTAGCTTACCTTAAATTTTACCTTTACATGCTTCCTCTGGAACACCACCATCCAAGGAACTTGAAGGCCCTCTGTTCATTAGATAAACAACAGTATCTACAGCATCTGCCCAAAATTGTAAAGGCAATCCTGCATGCAATCTCATGCACCTTGCACGTTCTATGATTGTTCTGTTCATACACCATTTTCTTGTGATGTTCTTAGAACTGTCTTCTCTCTGCAAATTCCATGCTCTGAACAGTACCTATCAAACTCTTTGCTGCAATATTCACCTCCATTGTCTAATCTAAGACACTTTAATTTCTTTCCTGTCTCAATCTCAACCAAAGCTTTCCATTTTTTGAAAGTATCAAATACATCAGATTTATTCTGAATACAATAAATCCAAGTTTTTCTAGTTGCATCATCAATAAAAGTAACATAATAACGAGAGCCACCAAGAGATGATACCTGAGCAGGTCCCCATATATCTGTGTGCACAAGCTTTAATTTTTCGCTCTTCTTTTCTTTCCCAACTCTGAGAAATCTGACTCTCTTCTGTTTTCCATAAATGCAATTCTCACAGAAGTCCAAATTAACATTCTTCAAACCCGGCAACAAATTCCTTGAGTGAAGAATCTTCATCCCCTTCTCATTCATGTGTTCGAACCTATGATGCCATAATGTTGCATCTTCTCCTTTGAAATTTAAAGCATTAACAGAGTTAGAAATACCATTACATAAATACAATATACCAACATTTTCGCATTTTGCTATTACCAGGGCTCCTTTGGTGACCTTCCAAGCTTTATCTATGAAAGTTGTCACACAACCTTCACTGCCTAACTACCCTGGTGAAATCAGATTTTTCTTCAGATCTGAAACATGCCTTACCTCCTTTAGTAACCATTGGTTTCCATTCTGTTTTTTTACAAGAACCTTACCCATTCCAGCAATTTTACAGGGTTTATCATCACCCAAACGGAATTGTCCAAAATCTCCTTGAACATAGTCATGAAAATATTTCTTATCAGATGTGACATGGAATGAGGCCCCTGAATCTACCACCCATGAATCAGTAATATTTTCGAAAGAAAAAATCAAAGCATCTTGTAACACCTCACTTGTCACATTTGCTTCATGATTGTTTTCTTGTTGTGCATCTCCTTCTTTTCCCTTCCGAGATCTACAGTCTTTCTTTAGGTGTCATTTCTTTCCGCATTTCCAGCACACTATCCCATATCTGGACTTGGATCTACCTTTCCTTGAGTTACTGTGATATCCTGAGCTCTTTCCTCTTTCCATTTTTCTTCCCCTAAACTCTGCACTCAAAACATTACCTGATGTCTCACCGGAGCTTTTCCATCGCATTTCCTCGCTAAGGATAGCACAGACAACATCATCAAACTTTAAAGTACTAAATCCAGACACAGAGTTACTAATGGCGATTACTAAACCATTCTAACTTTCTGGCAATGAGCACAAGAATAACAAAGCTCTAACTTCATCATCAAAGTTTATCCCTACAGAACTTAACTGACCTGTAACAGTATTAAAATCATTTAAATGGTCTGCAACAGATCCACCTTCCGACATTTTCATATTAAATAACTGTTTCATAAGAAATACCTTGTTTGAGGTCGAGGGTTTTTCATATAGTTTCACCAACGCCTTAATCAAACGCTCTATCGTTGTTTCCTTCAAAATGTTGAAGGCGACCGACACTGCGAGGCACAACCGTACTGTTCCAAGTGCCTTTCTATCGAGAAGGTTCCATTCTTCATTTTTCATACCCGTCGGCATCTTTGTTTTTCCGCCCAATAGTAGCTATAGATCTTTCTGATACAGATAATCTTACATCTGTATCTTCCACAGCAAGAAGTTTTGGCCACTAAATTTCTCGACCCTAAACTTACCATCTTCCGCCATATGTCCCACTCGAACCAAGAACCCTTCTTTCCTGCGAGTTTATCAGCCAAATAAACCTTCGGCTCTGATACCAGTGGTTAACAAATTATATGTTACAGAGCAATGGAACACATAGAATATTGCATAAATATAAACACATAAAACCAGAGAGACACAGATATACGTGGTTCACCCAGTTTGGGCTACGTCCACCCCGAACAGCAGTCCTTCCTTTCTATTATCCAGCAAAATGAAGAGACACAACCTACAGCAGATCCGTTGTAATATCCTATGTTTTCTCTCACAGTCTCACCTCTTTGTTTCTCGCTCGGAGAATACACATCTATATCACAGCCTCAATACAATGCCCTCATACAAAAAGGGGTTACCTTCTAGAACAAAAAACTCTAAACTAAACATAAGTTCTATTGTCAGATCATCTGCCTAATGAACAGCCCAAATTGACTAGAAATTACTATACTTTTACAAGGCAATATTACATCTATTTTTAGCTTTGGGGGTGTTGCCCCCGAAACCCCCGCCGGGGGACCGCTGGCCCCTGGACCCCCCAACCGGGGGGGATCGGCCCTCCAGAACCCCCGCGGGAGGGACAAGTCCCCCTTGCGAGGAGGGGTGTACAAACTTCCTGGGTACACATCCGGCTGAAACAAAGACCTCTAAATAATCATGCTCCACACTCAACATTATCAAGCACAAACAAATCATTAACTTCATAAAAAGGAGATTAAGTTGAGCAAAAACAAAGAATTTAAATCACTGATTCACACCTCCCCCCATCCCTCTCAGTGATTTCCCATCTAAAATATCAATTGATATCAAAGCTAGTTTTTCAGTAGCAGTCTAACGACTAGAAGGAGGTCCTAAATAAGTAAAATGGCTAGTCAAGAAAGGTGTTCAACAAATAAGTCCCCTCTATTTACTGGTACAAACTATGTCTTCTGAAAAGTAAGAATGAAAACATATTTAATGTCTCTATGAATAGAAGTTAGGTCTGTTGTGTTGATGAGGTATGAAGAACCAAAGGAAACAACTAGTGAAAAAGATGTCAAATTGAATTTTATAGCTAATGCAAAAGCTATGAATGCATTTTTTAGTGGTCTATGTGAGTCTGAATTTATCAAAGTAATGCATTGTGAGACAGCCAAAAATATTTGGGATAAATTAGAAAATATTCATGAAAGAGATAAAAATGTGAAGATGGTCAAATTACAAGTGTATAGAACTTAGTTTGAGACGTTAAAAATGAAAGAAGATAAAGGTACATCTAAATTATTTTTAAGAGTTGATGAAGATGTAAATTTCATGTTGGGTCTAGGCGAAACAATCAATGAAAGTGTAATAGTTCAGAAATTTTTGAGGTCATTACCTTCTAAATTCAATTCTAAGGTTTCAGTTATAGAAGCTACAACAAACTTTGATACCTTGAATAGAGATCAACTATGTGGCTCATTGACAGCATATAAGATGAGAATTCCAAAAGGGAAGGCAACCAGTAGAGAGGCATCTTTCAATGTAGACAAACACATAGAAGAAAACGAGTAGTCATCTTAAGGTTCTAATGAAGAATAAGCAAAATTCGTCAGAGGGTTGAAGAAAGGCACGGGTAAGTATAAAGAAAAACTTCCATTTAAGTGTTTTAATTGTGGAAGAGTGGGACATTATGCATCAAAATTCCCTTTTAAGAAAAAGGAAAATCAGCTTCAAGAGAAAGAGAAGAACAAGACTTCTAATAAAATGCAGAAAGAGACATAATTCAAAAAGAAAAATTTATATGCTCAAGAAGATAGCAGTGGATCTGAAAGTTCTAATGAATCCTCTATTGAAGATGGAACTAGTGAATTTATACTGATGGCCTTGGAAGAACTTGAAAATGATTGCCAAGAATATGAAGAAGAAGAGGAAGGTGAGATAAACCTTGAGGAGGAGTTAATCAATGCCCTATGAAATAGAAAGGTTTAAACCAAAGAATAAAAAACAGAAAAAGAACCTATTAAAATATGTAAGGGAAGAATCAAATTCAGATGACATTATCAAGTTGAAAGTTGAACTTGCAGAAACAAAGGTGGAAGACATTTTACTACAACAGATAAAAAAGAAAAACCAAGTGGTATGTCTAAAGAAAAAGCTAGAGAAAGCTCAAACTGAACTAAACATAAATATTCAGAAAATAAGAGGATCTGAAAAAGTAGATGTGATATTGAATTCTCATAGGTATCCACTCATAAAAACAGGTTTAGGTTATGAAGGAGAATCCAGTAACTCTAAGGCAGAGGAAAAAAGGGCAATCACTTTTGTAAAATTTGCTAGGAGAGAGGATGACAACTCACATCAATCTAAGAATAAAAATTTGAGCAAAACTTCAACATCAAGCAAACAACTATAAAGGAACATTGTCGATATAGTACAGAAAGCAAAGAAACGGAAAATCAATACACAACCTATCAAAAACCACACTTCTTCAGAAGACACGATTATCAAATGTCAAGTTGGTTAGATTCGCAAACAGCGTCTATTACCAAGTACAAATATTTGTTTTATGGATATTATTATTGTTGTAAAAATTTTGGACATAAAGCCATAAATTGTAGAGCTTATGTCAAAAGAATTGATTTTGGAAATTTTAAGATGAGAGAATGGCTTCACGAACATTAAAACAAATATGGATCTAGACAAAATGCATTTTTTCCACTCCTTGATATCACTGAATATTTTTATTGTCAAAACTTTGGACACAAGTCATATGAATGTAAACTTAAAGACAATAGATTAACATTCCAAAATATATATAAAACAATTGAATGCATGCAATGGAGAAAGAAGGTCGAAGAAAAGAAACCTGACAAGTGTTACTTAATTATGTACGTTCAAGATCAAAATAATAAACGGTATGTGAACAGTTGTTACTCTAGATATATGACAAGATATAAAAACAAGTTTGTTTTCCTGAATGAAAATAAAACTGGAAATGTCACAATCGGTAATGATGAAACTAGAAGAATTAAAGGAAAGGGTACAGTCAGTCTGAACAACGGAAGGAAAGGCTCAAGATATATTGTTTGTAGATGGCCTAAAGCATAACTTGTTGAGTGTAGGTTAGATTTGTGACAAAGGTTTTGATGTTCTTTTTGGAGCTCAACACTTTGAAATCAGGTCAGCAGCGACAGGGAAGGTTTTGGCTAAAGGAGTTTGAACTGAGAATAATGTATATATCTTGAAAGAAGAGAATGAGGAATGCTACATCAACAAACAAAATGAACCATGGCTATGGCATAGGAGATTAGGGCATCTCAACTTTAATCACGTCATCAAACTCAACAAGAAGAAAGCAGTCGTAGATTTACCAACAATAAAAAATTCCTCAAAACTCTATTGCAAGTTATGTCAAATGGGAAAACAAATACGAACATCATTCAAAGTCAAAGATAAATTATCAAGCAGTAAACCCTTGCAGCTAGTTCATATGGATCTATGCGGGCCTTCCATAAAATAAGCATCAGGAGGAGAACAATATTTCATGCCGGTAACCGATGACTACTCAGGATTAACATGGGTGGCATTTCTCATAAATAAGTCAGAAGCATTTGAGAAATTTAAAACATTTAAGGCATTGGAAAAAAATCAAACAGGATGCAAGATCAAGTGCATCAAGTCGAGCAGAAGAGGTGAATTTACATCAAATCAGTTTGCAAACCTATGTAATGAATTTGGGATAAAACAACAATATATTATTGCAGACACACCACAACAAAATGGAATCGCAGAGAGACAAAACAGGTTTGTTTAGCAAATAGCCAGAGCCATGATGCAAGAAAGAAACATTGCTCAAACCTATTGGAAAGAAGTGGTGCATACAATAGTACATACTCTCAGTAAGGCACATCTTAAACCAAATTGTGATAATACATCTTATGAACTGTGGCACGAGAAACCAGCAACAATCAAACATTTTTAAGTATTTGGAAGTAAATGTTATATCAAAAATACTGATGAAAAGCTAGGAAAGTTTAATGCTCGATCTAATGAAAGAATATTTTTGGAATATTCATCAGAAATTAAGGGATACAGGTGTTATAATAAAAGATTGCATAAGATTTTGGAATGATAGATGTAAAGGTTTATGAAGAGCTACACAATAAAAACAAGAACATAAATTTTATCAATCCTCCAGATCATCATTATCATATCAGTAAGGAAAATGAAGTACAAGATGAAGAATTAGATGATATTGAGACTCATCCAAAAAGACCTTCAAGATACACTCAAAATAATCACCCTGAAAATCAAATTATTGGAGATAGCTAGCAGAAAAATTTGAGCAACTTCATATAGCCATGTTGTTATAGATATAGCCAAAGAACTTTGAGGAGAAAAGTAAAGACAAAAGTTGGATAGATGTTATGAAGGAGAAATTAGACCAAATTGAGAAGAACAATACTTAGGAAATAACACCAAGACCTGTCGGAAAGAATATCATTCACACAAAATGGGTATTTAAAAATAAGATGAATGAGCAAGGTCAAGTTGTTAGAAATAAAGTCAGACTCGTGTGTAAGGGTTACTCACAAATAGAAGAACTTGATTATGAAGAGATATTTGCACCAATCGCGAGATTGGAGGCAATCAAGATGGTTTTGGCCTCTGCATGTTACAATTATTTCAAGGTGTATCAAATGGACGTGAAATATTCTTTCCTAAATGGTGATCTTGAGGAAGAAGTCTATATGGAACAATCTGAAGGTTTATCATTGAATGATTAGCCTAATTATTTCTACAGGTTAAATAAAGCACTATATGGTCTTAAACAAGCACTTCGAGAGTGGTACTCTAGACTGGACAAATATCTTCAAAAACAGGGGTTCAAGAGAGGAGGAGTTAATAGCAATCTATACATAAGGTTGATGAAGATGAGTTACTGATTATAGTTGTGTAGGTGGATGATATTATGTTTGGAAGCAATAAGTATCATCTCATAGAATGGTTTGTTGAAGGGATGTAGATTGAGTTCGAAATGTCTATGATTAGAGAACTTACATTCTACCTAGGGCTCCAAATCCTACAAAACCCTAGAGGCATATTCATTTCTCAAGAGAAGTATCTAAAATATATGTTGAAAAGATTCCAAATGGAAGATTATAAACATGTCTCAACCCCCATGACTACGAGATGTGGATCAAAATCTATATAGAACTATGAATGGAAGCCTGTTATATATAACAGCTTCTCGACCAGATAAAATGTTAGCAGTCGGATTAGTGGCAAGGTATCAATCAGCACCCAAACAAAGCCATTTGCTAGCAACAAAAATAATATTCAGGTACTTGAAAAGGACTATAGGCTATGGTCTATGGTATTTGAAAGGTAAGGATTTTACTCTGACAGCATACACAGATGCAGATTGGGCAAATTGTATGGATGACAGAAAAAATACAAGCGGTGGTGCATTCTACCTAGGAGAATCATTGGTGGCATGGTTAAGCAAAAAACAAACATTAGTTTCTCTATCTACTGCGGAAGTTGAATACATAGCAATTGCACCATGTTGCACACAAGTATTGTGGATGAAACAAACACTACAGGACATCAAGGTAAATTTGAATGAACCTATACTTATCAAGTGCGACAATATAAGTGCAATAAGCATTTCAAAAAGTCGTGTGCTCCATTCAAGGACTAAACATATCCCTATAAAGCACCACTTTCTCAGAGAAAACGTGGATGAGCAAATAGTGAAGATGGAGTACATACCCAAAAGGTTACAAATAGCAAACATATTTACAAAACCCCTTGCTAAAGAACCATTTCAATATCTGATAAACAAGCTAGGGATAGTACCTATAGAATCTCTTCACTAATGGGGAGATTATAGGAGCAAGAAGGAGTAATGATGAGGAACACAAAGCTTATGATCATATCAAGAATTTGAAGCAGTTAAAGAAGCAGCAAGAACAAAAGCATCATCAAAGTGGGAAATCAAGTCATATTTTCTAGGAGCTAATAAAATCAATCAGGTTCACCATACAAAAGGCCATTCTTCAATGATTTTTCTCTTTCACACGTATATATCCGATGCATAAACATGTAAATAAATTTCTTCAAGTAGACGCAGTACTAGTACTGTTAAGACAATCGCATATTTATTCAAATCATGTTGAAAGTTAAGCATAGCTTATTGTATAGTTGCATCTTCAATTTTTTCTCAAAATTCCTCATTTTCTGAATGCATCAATGTACATTATGATAATCCCCATTAAACATCTCATGTATAAAACCTGAAAGACATCCAAATATAAACATGGAAGCAAAAGAAAAGACATTGACATCAAGAAGATGAGCAAAGTCTATATATGTTGATGTTTAGTTTATAGATGCATTCATCATGAAGCATCATGAGTTCTACATTTGAACCTTATTATTGGTGATCTCCATATGAGAACTTCTATCTGAGCAAGTAACCAAATATTGTACCAATTTCACTGCATCACTAGGAAGAGAAAAGTAGAAGAGTTTTGGAAGAATGCACCAATGGCTTCGACATTGCAAAGAGCTCAAATTGTTGGGCATCCTTGATATTTTTTTAGGTGCGGGAAATGATGAAGGACTGATACAGCTGGCCAATCTAACAATGGAAATGATGCAGAATTATGGCATGTGTGATATGAAGTTGTGTATGGAATATTTATCAAGTTTTTTTATGACCTTTTGGATGATTTCATTCTGCTCATTTAGAACCATTGTTGGGCTAGATAGTAATTTTCAATCAGATTTATTGTCTTTGCTCATTAATGACCAAGAAAATCTTACGATGAAGCTCCACATTTGGAAGCGAAATAATGGGGTATATTGTCATTATTGCAACTATGGAGATATTGTCATTCTTGATCTATATGGCCAAGATAAGACAACTTTGGGGATTATTTATCTGTCAGTTATGATTGTGGATCAGCTCTTCCTCCTAATCAAAAGTTTTGGATACAAGGATTGGGTGGAATGTTGTAGCGTTCAAATTCAACAAACTTTTCCCTTTTATTATCCACTTGAAGATGCAACAGAGGCTACGTGTATTCGATGATCGATTTATTTTTGTGTAGAAAATGACCAATATAGCATGTGAACTATTGTGTAAATCGAAACAACTATTGTTGAAGAAAATTGTAAGGATAAGGTATTCTTGCAATGTGCTTTGCATTGCTTTCATCCTATGAATTCTTGCAATATTTTACAAAGTGTTCTCACAACAATGTTCTGTAACACTCTTGCTATGTTAATTCATTGTAAATTGTATTTGGAGCAACATTTATATATCATACACAACAGCATTCACTTTGGAACAACATTCATTCAATATGGAGGAGCTCTAATAAGCCATGTGGAGTAGCATTCAGTCAATAATGCAGAACAATACATTGCATGTTTAAAGCATTAAAGCAATAATGACAGTTGCACTGAGGACTCTTTTCCAGGCTACAAGACATCTATAACCACTTGCCATTGATGTCAAAGGGGGAAGTAAGCAAAGGTTAGTGGTAGCAATGAGAAATAAATTTCAAGACAAAAGGAGGATGACGAATGAGTTGACTTTCCATCAATGTCAAAAGAGGAGATTGTTGGCAATATTGACATTGATATCAACTTAAGTTGATTGATTAATGTTGATAAATGTTATTGATGGCACTAAGAACGTTAGTGATAATTTATGTTGAATGGAAAGTGTACATAAATGTTGAATGATGAATATAAAAGGTTGAAAATGATGTGAAGTGCAAAAGCTATGCTAATCAATGTGAAGGCTAAACATTGAGACAAAAGTTAAAATACATATATTTGTTTGAACACAAAATGTAGATAATCCAAATATTATTTGTCTCTTGTAACTATTACTAAATGAGTTGTTAGTTCAACTCTATTTTATATTACAAAATAATTTTCAGAATTGAAAATGAAAAGACAAGTTTGTGAGCAGTTTTGGAAGTCCAAAAGACTATGTTTCATTTTATATTCCTTCAAAGAATACAAACAACCAAGAGGGCTTGCTTATAATATATACAATATGGAATGAATAAGATAAATCCTTTTTTTGAGGTGAAAGAATCTACATTAGAGAATGAATGAGCAGTAGCAAAAGAGAAGAAGAGTGAAAAAAAGCATTTTAGCAGAAAACTTGACAATAGAATTGGATACGAGGTAACCAGCATTTGTGACTCGAGAAATTTAGGTTCTTTTCAATGTTGCAACTTGAAAAAGATCATGTTGTAACATGTTGAGGTAGGAGCCTCATGTGGGTTGTAGCTTGCAGAAAACTTATGGGGGTCGAAGCTTCCTTTGAAGTAGTAGCCTCTTGTAGGTTGGACCCTACAAAAGTCTGATGTAAAAAGAAGTAGCAGCTTACCTTCACATAATTTTCAACCTAAAGTTCATGGTTTTCTCCCTTCAGGGTTTCCACTTATATCTGGTGTCTTCATGTCTTTAATTCTTACATGTTTTGTGAATGCTTTAAATTATAGGTAAACAAATCTGCAAACTTGTCTCCTTGAAATCTAGAAGAGGAATTCAATAACTATTGAACACAAACATAAATCATTAATTGCATAAAAATAAAAATAAGTTGAGAAGAAACAAAAAATTTTAAATTACTGATTCACCTTCCCCACCCCCTCCTCTCAGTGATTTCCCATCTTAAATATCAAAATATATATATCATTTTTTCCATATCAATGTGGGATCATTAAAAAAGAAACAATGTACAGATACAAGCCAAATATCATTTGTGAAAAGTATGAAAGCAAATCAATGAGAAAATTTAGCATGCCAGCTAAATACCATTATTTTCCAAGTGTTCACTCGATGCTAAAATCTCAGTACCATACCAGATGACGAATGTTCAAATGCCCATGGCTTCAAATTGAAAGCTAAGTGTCCAAAGATCAAATAAGATGTAAAGTTATCAAACCAGGTCAAGTGTTAAGTGTGACCACTGAATTCTTAAACCCTACCATACAAATATCAAATGAACACCATTGTAAAGCAATCTGGAAGGAAACTTGTACTCAATTAGTGAATTTCAGAAGTTTGGTAATTCTAAACAGTGGCGGTTAATGATGGAAGCATTTCTTATTGACATACCCTCACAGTTCAGACAGGGCACAAACACAATGCTTGTGTTTTTCAATGATTGGTATTGACGCTTGGAGATCAACAGCGAAAGGATGAATTGCACAACCCATTTTCCATCTAACTTTTAACAAGGAGGGGGTGTCCGCAATTTGTGGTTTCGCCAAAACAACTCTTTGTACGTGGCAGCAGGTGGTAAATTGCGCGCCTCCATCCAGCAAAACCACTTACAGTCAGTGAACCCCTTCGCAAACTACTTCTGAAAACCTCTTGGGTCCATTCTTCTGGCCAATAAAAATCGATTCACCATGGTTATACACACAGAGGCATGGATCCAATGATGGTTTACAGGAAAGAAGATAATTATACTCAGAAGGCAAACTCGTGAACAGAATGACAATGATGTATTCAAGCCCAATGCAAAGTATCTTCTTCAATTTTGATAGGCATGTTTTAAGTGTCAAGCAAAGGTTGGGTAATGATAGCCAAACAATGCCTTTGTTCTCAAAATAGTCATTATTGACAAATGGGATGAGTCCATAGAGTTGCAGAGATGCTAGTATCAATGGTTTACCTCAAATGGATCTTGCAATTGAACATGTGAAGGCCAAAAAGTTGTTATGTGGAGATGAAGAAGATTACAATGCTAGAATCGTTGTGGTAAAGATTCTTGAGACCTACATGCATGGTACCAAGGTAGAGTAGATGGATTTTCTAGTACTTTGACAGCAACAAGGGAATTCAGAGTTTACATAATGAACAACAGAGATGAAAGTTATATGAACCTGTTAGGCCCCTATAATACTAGTGATTCCCCCATTACTATTGTCATTGTATCCCTTATTGTTATTATTGTGCACCTATTGTCCCCATAGTGTTATTATTGTGCCCCTATTGTCCCCATATTGTTATTAGTCTGCCCTATAGAAACCCACTATTGTTATTTGTGTGCCCTTATGTTATTACCGTTATGTCGGCTTGATTAGATTGTGACCCCTTAGACTCCTATATATAGAAAGGAGGTTTAGTCATTTGTATAATCCAAGAATTGTTCATTTGTGTAATGTAAAGGAGGTTGCCCCCTCGAAGAATCTGAATTCTAAGGCATTGATCTATCTTTTCTATCTTTTTGTGAGCTAATTTCCTAACATTTGATATCAGAGCTTTGGATTCTAGGGTTTCGTTGCTCCAAACAGACCATCATGGCATTTTTGTTATAAATGTTTTTTTGAGACGTTTCATAAACTACAAAAAAAAAAACCCATTTGAGCCGAAATCGTTCTGAAATTCGGATCTGAATTTCAGAGCTTGTCTCGCTATATTTTCAGAGAAATGATCTAAGGAAGTTAGGGTTCTTACAGACTCCCAAATTACATTCCAAACAGGTGACCTGGGGAAAATCATCATAACTTTTGTTTCGAGCATCAGAGTGAAATTTCGTAAGAAGTTTCAGAAAAAGAACGGTCTGTAGTTTTTTGTGTATCAGTTTCAGGTACTAAGGTCGAAACAGTGTTTGAGAACGACCTGTAGTTTTTTGTGTATCAGTTTCAGGTACTAAGGTCGAAACAGTGACACATGGCACGTCGTACAAGTTCGTTATACTGAACTAGTTTATAATCAGGTCACTATGGGAGATTTAGCATAACTCGTCCTTGGAGAATCCAATCTTGATCAGACTTGCAGGGTTAGAAAGAGGAATCAAAGGACTACTGCAGAACGAGATTTCAGATATTCGAGATCCGCAGTTACAAAGATACAACAGATTCAATATCGAGCTCTTACAAAGTGAAAAAAAAATGTGTAGTTTCTTTTTAAATTTTTCATAAGTTGGTTTGAAAAATTAGTTTGAAGAAATTCAAAGGGAATAGTGAAGAATTATTAGCATTAATTAATGCCCCGAAAAAAAAAATGGAAACACCTAGTAAGCAACTTGAAAGATCTAGCATAATTCGTGAAAAAGAAGAAGAAATGCAACATAATATATCAAAATTACAAGACCAAGTACAACAAATTTCACTCTCACTAAAGGTAAATGAAGCCAATATGAATGGCGTGAAAGCTAATATGAATGGCATGCAAGTTAAGATGGAAGTTAAGATGAATGGCATGGACGATAAGATGGAATAATTAAAGATAAATTTGAATAAGTTGCTACAAGAAATGGTCACTAATGGTGAAAGGGTAGTAAAGGAAACTCATGATGAAAACAAAATAAATGTTAATCATGATTTCATAGACTCTAATGTTAGATTTAAGGCCTGCCATGTTCCAAAAATTGATATGAAAAATTTTGATGGCAAGGATCTCAAAACATGGATACTACAGATGGAGCAATTTTTCGATCTCCATAATGGGCAAAACACACAAAAGGTACGTATTGCAATTTTATATTTGGAACCAAATCAGTTTGTATGGTATCGATAGCTTTCCTCTCGTAAACAAAATGTCACTTTGGCAATTTTTACGGAAGAAATGATAGCACATTATGAGGATACAAAAAGCAACATGTTTTTTAGCCAATTAATAAATCTCAAACAAAAGGGTTCAATGATGAAGCACATTGAGGACTTCCAAAAATTGAACATAAGGGTAAAATATATTCCAGAGGAAAATAGGATTGATGTGTTCATAAGGACTTTAAAGGATAATATCCAACATGAGGTTCGTCTTTGGGAACCTAATTTGTTGGAGAAGGCATTCAGGTTAGCAAAAAAATTGGAAAGTAAAATTATGACAACCAAGAAGCCTACCACTCACAACTATAAAAATGGAAGTGTTGTTGCCCCTAGCCTTCCACAACCTATAAGGTTGACACCACAACAATTGGAAGAAAAAAGAGCAAAAGGACTTTGTTACAGTGTTGATAGCAAATACTCTCAAGGTCATAAGTGTGCTAAGAAGAAATTACTCTCAATAAATTGTGAAGAGGAGGAACAAAAGGAACAAAAAATGTCAAAAGAAGAAGATATACTCCACGAAAAAACCCTAGATAAAAAAGAAATGAATCGAACCATATCTTGTAATGCATTAGTTGGAATTACCACTCCTCAAACTATTAAGATAGAAGGACATGTCAAGAAGAAAAAAGTAATAGTGTTGATTGATTTGGGAAGTACCCATAATTTTATTGTAAGATAGCAAAGGAATTGAATTGCTTCCTATATCCAACACCAGAGTGTCAAGTGATGGTTGCAAGTGGAGGAACCATAAATTGCTCTGGAAAGTGCCATAATATCAAGTTATCCATGGGAGAATATGTATTGAATAGCCTAATTCTTTCCATTCCAATGGGTGGTGTTGATGTTGTACTAGGAGTCCAATGGCTACAATCCTTGGATACAATAGCTTTTAATTTTCAAGAACTTTTCATGAAATTTTGTGCGGAGGAAAGAAACTTGAATTAAAGGGTATTGCAAGAAATCCGAGAAAGATAATCAGCTCTAACGGTATGACAAAGCTTCTAACGAAGGAACAACGAAGTGTAATTGCACAATTATGTTCGCTAAAGGTTCCCACATCGAAATCATCTATTTCTCCAAATCTCTAAAAAGTCTTGGACAATCATTTCAAGGTATTTGAGACTCCCAAAGGTCTCCCACCTATTCGTGATCATGATCATGCTATTCATTTGATTCCATAAAGTGTTCCTCCAAACATCATGTCGTACAAATATCCCTATGCCCAAAAGAGTGAAATTGAACGTATGGTTGTAGAAATGCTAGAGGCTGGTATAATTCAACCTAGTCAAAGTTCTTTCTCTACTGCAATATTATTGGTGCACAAGAAGGATAGATCATGACATGTGTCTGAATTATAGGGAGCTCAACAAGCTCACTATTAAAGATAAATTTATCATTCATGTCATTGATGAACTATTGGATGAATTGCATGGATCAATTTACTTCACCAAGTTGGATCTTCGTTCAGGATATCATCGAATCAGAATGAAGACTGAAGACATTCTGAAAACAACATTTAGAACTCATGAGGGTCATTATGAATTTTTGGTCATGCCTTTTGGCCTTACCAATGCACCTTCTACATTTCAATATTTGATAAATTCCATTTTCAAACCCTTCCTTAGAAAATTTATGTTAGTATTTTTTGATGATATACTAATCTACAGCGAGTCTTGGAAGGATCATGTTGAACATGTTGACAAGGTGCTCAAACTAAAACTATTGGAAGAGAAACAATTATATGAAAAAGCTCCAAATGTTTCTTTGGAGTACAAGAGATGGAATATCTGGGTCATATTGTATATCATGAAGGTGTTAAGGTAAACCCTAGCAAAATTAAAGCCATTAAGGAATGGAAAATCCCCACATCCATAAAG